>JANHFX010006933.1:20189-32972 GCA_027560015.1 Chloroceryle amazona
AAGGGAAAGGGAAAGGGAAAGGGAAAGGGAAAGGGAAAGGGAAAGGGAAAGGGAAAGGGAAAGGGAAAAAGGGAAAGAAGGGAAAGAAGGGAAAGAAGGGAAAGGAGACTGCGCTTGTTCTAAACCGAGTAAAATTGGCTTTGCACTGTCCGTCCATCCATGCACAGCTATGCATCACCTCCCTCATTACAGCATGTGCTACAAGGCAAGAGGGGCAGTATAGGCCAGCTGCGGAAGAAATGGTTAAGATTCTATTACATCAGTTTCTAAAAACAGCTTCAGTCTTACTTGTTTTGTGATGCAAGTGTTGAGGAAAGTCTTTGACTGTGCTTGTTTTGGCCTAAGATACACTTGTGTTTTCTGCACCAGGTCCTAACAGCATCAGTCATGGCTTAATCAGGCAGAATGTTAGTCATGGATAACAGCTCTCTGACACTGAACTTCTCAACTCCCGCAAACAAAAACTGGTACAAAACACACTCTTCTTTTCTTCCTTATCCCTGTTCATCTTAAGAGAGCCTCTGCAGGAAGAGCTACTTATACGTTAAAGATACCAAATGTGTATCAGGATTCAAGTGCAACAGCATTTTGGAATATTGTAATTGATTTACTATGACTCTCACCTTGCAATTTCTGGGTGGTTGTGGGGAGTACCAAACCCACAGCTATCTCCAGAGGTAAGGTATTAAAGGGTGTATTAAACTCCCTCACAGAACAGGGGCTTGCAGTTGTATGAGTTGATCTTTCTCTGGTTTTATGCTGTGCTGGGTTTAACTCAGCAGCTTAACAGCATTTATACTGAAGAGTTAACGTCAAAGGAAGTTTTCTGGTTTTTTATTAGTAACGTTCTCCTGTTTCAGAAAGGACCTTTTCCATCACCAAAATTACAGTCCTTATTAGCATTATATGACTTCTAATAGCTTTATTTTGGAGATTGCTTTAACACGCCAGGCTGAAATAGAACACTGTCTTATTTTCCAATGCATATAAGCCCTCTTCACTAGAGTGGCTTCAAGTGTCTGAAACTAAATAGCATAAAAATCAAATTACATTAAGACCACCTATGCAAGAAGAGTAAGTCTGGTTTCTTGTGTTGCAACATACATACCTTGATATCTGATGCTTCCAGTAGCTCCTCTCGTGACTCATCTCTACAGGCCTCAGTCTTTGAATATACAACTAAGCTCATTAGGTGGAATCCACTTTCTTGACTAAATCCAACTACCTCATCTGCTGGACTCCCCAAAGCTTAGCAGAAGTCTGAAGGCCATGCCATCCACTGATGCCTCTGGAATTGAAGGATCTCAGGTGTCTTTTGGAAGTCTCAGCTGAAACCACTAATACTCAGCTGCACTTGTCACACTTGTCCTTGTTACTTTTTTCCCCTTTTGTATATCAGGTATTTTATAGCTTGTTTGGTAAAGCCAAGAGGAAGCACCTGTATGCACCTATTACTGAGTCCAGCCTGCTGGTTACCAAAAGAAAGAGCAAGAACAGCTTTTCCACATAAGGATGACATGGTATTTCAAATGACCACAGTGAACAAGAAATCCAAATACACCATGACAAATTCTAGGTGCATATTTCTATTATCTCTCTATATACATTTAAGGCTAATTCCCTTGTATCTGTTAGCACAGGTTGGAAAGAGGCTGGACAGAGAAGCACAGAGTAAAACCAATGGTTAATAAATCAAATCCCCCAATGAACCTGGGAACCCTGTAGAAAAAACCCCTTTGGAAGTTGGGTAAGGCTGCTGCTTGCACTGCTGGTGGCAGCTGTTCTGTAGGTGTTCTGTCACCTCCTGCACAGGACAAAGAATAGACAGTAACATCAGCAACTCCTGCCTGCCACAGGCCTCACTCTTAATGGGGGGCAGTGCAGGGGAGAGAACTTTTAATGCCTGAAGCTCATATACAGTGAACACGGCACAAGTGCCCAGAGTCCGCTTTGGAAGCCTAAGAATGGTTATTAGTAGTGTTTTCTCCTGCAGAAAAACCTCAACTGGTCTCAGGTTTCACGCTACCAGGGAGATTTCAGAGCACACCTTCCTGCATGGAAGGGCACAGAACAGAAATAGCTCTCCTGGGATGTGGATCTGTGCTGAAGCCGTGTTCTATTTTTGGAGCTCTACTGGAAGGTTTCCAAGACCACCGTGACACAATTACCTCACTATGGGTGGTAGACATGTCTCTACTGTTACTGCAAACTTTTCTGCACTGTTTGCTGTGCATTCTTCAACCTCTGTTTCTTTACTGGAAGGATTCTTGCCATGTTGACACCTCATCTTTGGACGCCTCTCTGAATATATATGCAGAAAAAAGCAAACAATTCCTGTGTTTAGCTGAGCTGATGCCATTTACTAGATGGAGCCCACAGGTAAGGTAAGAAATAAATTTAGGAGATGAGGCTTCTAAACCGCAGTGTAATTCCTTTCTGGTTTGAGCTTTATCATTTAATCAAGTTGTTTCCAATTACAGGGAAATAATTGCCTGTACCTGTTATAGGCAAGGCAGAATCAGTAGTAGAAAGACAGGGGTCAAGGGTTGTCACTGTTAGATAAAGGGAAGAACTAATTAACCATTTAAAATAATTAACTTAACAGTACTGCCTTCCTCTATGATGACATGATCAAGGCCACTTTACTGTACCGCATGAGAGAGGCTGTATTTGATGTGGCAGAACCAATACTGCAGTAGCTCTCTGCAGTATCTGCTTCTCTCAGTACACTGAAAGCATATGGAGACAATTTCAAAATCAGGTACTTTTGCCTAAGAAACCCACAGGACCCTGTGAAGAGTGGTTCTGGTTTTAACAATTAAAAAATTAAATAAATCTAGCTATGATAATAATGTTGAGATGTATGTAACTTCAGAGACTAAGAAATGTAAAGTTTCATCTACTAACTGTATTTCAGAAAACAAGGAAAGAAACCCAGCAGCACTGGGAGCAAATATCAAGTGTTGTAATAACAGCAGGGCAGAAATAGGCACATCAAGCCTAAAGTTTGCTTGTTACTCTTAACATAAAACAGCTACTCAATTTTTGTCTAGGACTCAGGCTCTATTTTTTTCGCTTTCCAAATGTGTCAGTATTGCAGTGGAAGTGGCGAGCACAGATGAACTCTTATAACCACACTCCTTGTATTTACTTATAAAATGTTAAGTACATGAAAACTTTAAGGAATTTTATACTGCTAAAATCAGTGAGGTTTTTGTGCAAATTAAATTTACACTCAGAAAACAGCTCTAGCATAAGCAGTTCCTGCATGTCCAGTAGCACTGTTGTAAACAAGGATTCCCCCCACCCCAGCGAAGTCTTGTACCAAAGTCCTTTAAAAGTCATGGTGAACACTAGAATAATTACCAGAATAATTGGTTAACACTAATTCCAGTCAACACTGTAATTTTTGTAACACAGCTTTGACTTTATTTCAATAATGTGGACACTGGTTTTCTGTAAAATTCACTTATTTGGGAGAGAGTAAAGTCCATTCACTGTAAGAGCTGCATAAAATGCTGTATTTTATTAACTGGATCAAATATGTACAATTAAATTTACACAGGAGGTTCAATATATGCATACTTAACATGTTTATAATCCACGCTTCTGTCTTAGTGTCAAAAGTTGAAATAGTAGCTGGTGTAGCCATAACACGTTAATGCTACAGGATGCTTGGCAGTTAGAAGTCTCTGTATCCCATAGCACAGGGTGACCAGCTGAAGCCCTACCACAACTATGGCTGCAGTGTAGCATAATTCCATTAAAAAAACCCACCCTGTGGAGTGCTTTTATATGAACAATTTCATGAGACAAACCATGCAATCCTTCCAATTGACAAAACATTTCCCTTCTGCAAGACTGCAAAAATAATCCATGACTGAGATCTTGTTTTATTGGGAATGCCTATACCTGCTGAGAAACCACCAGCCTTCAGGCAAGTTGCAAGCTGATCCTTCTGGGAAAGTCAAAGTTTAGTTTTTTCCACCTGAAATGCACAAAGCTGAAGGAAGGTGTGTTTTAGCCACCTGTTTAAGTACATAGTATAGTTTAAGTACACGTTTAAGTACCTCAGCTGAACATTAGAAGTGCATACCAGCTCCATCCTTATTGCAGGGAAATCCATCTTACTCTTGAAGGAGTTGCCTTCCAAACATAGCCTCTTACTTACCACATCAATGTCACCACATCACTAAGTGCACCCTCAAATGAAGCATTTCACCAAATTCCAGTACTATGCTCCATTTTGGTACCAAGTTTTCTGTTATACCAGTTTCATTAAGCCTCAAAATGCTTAGAAACAGCTCATCATTGCTCTTCACGTACCAAAGCTGTGGAGGTTAGGATGGAGCCCAAACGTTCCTGGTGTTAAAATAAAGCCCTAAGAAAGGCAGCAGGTTGTATAGTTACCTCCTTGTGAGCAAAATCCCTGCCCTTAAAACTATGCAACCTACTACCTCTTCCTAGGAGCCCAACGCTTCCTTTTTGCAGTTCTTCTCACTTGGCAGCTGCTCTGTGAAGTCACTTTAGCTTAACCAGCTGCTTTTGGTCTTCTGCCTTTTAGGCCTGGGCATGTACTGCAAGTTTACCCTGTTAGCACTGCTTGGCAAGGGGTTAACCGGTTTCATTGCCCCAGGCTTAAATACTCACGAATGGCTCCATTTTCACTCTGACCTACTATGCTCAACTTACAGTCCCAAAAGGTATTTTCATGCTTTTCTTTGTTACTATAGCAAGGCGATAGCTGGTCACACCAGGGCAGAAGCAGTTAGACCTAGGGTGTCAGGAGGAAAAAGAATGCAGTAAGCTTAAACACTAACCACCTCACAGAAAATTTACACTTCTGAATCTCAGATGTCAAACTTCATAGCTTTACACTGCCCAGAAAAGGTGAGGGGTCCATTGTGGCCATTCAGCACTTTCATTTTTTATTATAAATAAAATATAAAATAAAATAAATAAAAAAAATAAACAGGGTTTTCTAGAATAAAGTATAATTTTAAGTTTTCCCTCCAACTTTTGCTAAGCAGTTGGGAGTCATGGAATTTTAATGTGTTATACAAATTGGAGTCTCAAAACAGTTTTAAGTCACAACATTCAAGTTTGAGCTACCTGCATTTTTACATTCAAAACCCAATTGTTTTGGAACAAGTTCCACTCTCTGGAATATTCCATTCTGTATCTTGAACATATGCTTTTTCCATATCCAGCCAGTACCGTGCCACTCACCTTGGAAGAAAAGTCGTATTAGTCAAATCTATCATTTGGGGGTTGCACTATTCACACTGGTGGATCTGACAGATCTGGTTTTACCCAATGTGGACATGAATGACTGCAAAGGACTGTGGTTTGTTTTACTCCTCAGGGAAGGCAATAGATTGTATAGTTATCTCCTGAACAGGGTAAAATAACTACCCTACAACTATACAATCTACTACCTCACTCTGACAGAGAAGCATAAACTTCAGCAAAGAGCTTAAGTAGCCAACCATAGTTTCATTCTAAAGGGTATTTGGTACTTGCATTAAAACGCCACAACCACTGGAACATCAGTAATTTGTGTCTGACTGCATTTGATTACCCTACCACACAGAGGAATCAATCTATTCTTATTTTAACTTGTTAGAGGAGAAAAAAAAAAAAAGTAGAATCATAACCTAGCTCTTCAAAGAGTTAGAAACATCTAAGCCCAATTACCTGTAGGTGTTACAGAAATATTTTCTCCTACAATAAACATTACAAGTAAAGAAGTTCAGTTGTATTCAACATTGAGCTTAAGCTGGAAGTTTCCCTTGTTGATTTTCTGCTGCTTTAGGAAAGACAGTAGATTGTATAGTTATCTCCCAGTTGTGGGTATGACCCTAAAACTATACAACCTACTACCTCATCCCACAGTGCAGGAGGTATCTTCGGAGCTGCTGGAGGTAGAGTCGCTTTAGTAAAGACAAGCCAGGCTAGCTGCAGACAACATTTACAGTGCAAAATACTGCTCACTGAAAAAAAACATTCCCCTTTCTCCCTGCAATCATGCAATAAAGTTATTTTAAAGCTGAGATTCCCTAATTTCAAAATTTTACCAATTGCTTGAGTCTTAATAATTGCTTGAGTCATAGCAACTAGTCATTAAACTTCTGTTAAAGGAAAAGCATTATTTGTGTTCCACAGATGAGACCTTTCATTTGAAATTAGAAGAGAAGTGTATCAGACAGGGAGATGTTAATTTCTTCCTCTTTAGAACTCAACAGTAATAAAATCTAAGACCATAGCTATGCAACTGTTTGACCCAGATCAGTATGAAACTCCAATATTTGTAATTCTGATTAAATAAGTACTACATATATTGACTTTTTTCAGCTATCCTAATAGCTCAAAGAAAATCATGCATCATCATAAGTAGTATTTCCTTCCACTTCCGTTAGTCTTAAATTACATAAGGTCCCATGCACAGGGATTCTTCTATTAAAAACAAAACTTGTTACGATTACAGCCTACACCCTGACATTTAATTGTTAAATTTCCTTACTAAAAGGCCACTTAAAACTATACATTGTTTTCAGAACAGAAATAAGTGGGTTCCTCTAACTGCTCCTGAAACAACCTTGAAGCCAATTTCTACATTTCCACGGACCAACATGATCTTGAAGTTAACAAGACTTAGAATACTGAAATCAAAATACTTGCCAGACTGATGTGTGACTTAGAATCCCCTTCTTAGCAAGGCCATCTCGAGAACAGAGCTGGAGAAGAAAAGTGATTTGTTTTGTCAATGTAATATATAAGATAGTTGCAAACTTTTACTAAAATGCCATTTTAAAAATATAAAATACATGTTTCATTAGTACTTCACCCCAATCCTAAACTGACGTTTTCAGATCACTCTTCAAACAAAGCCTCGATAGAACGAGAGCGCCCGACTGCATGTTAATGCCCTTGCCAAAAAACACAACGCGTGATCCAGTGCATTAATATACAAAGGGATGACGTTATTCCTTGAGCGGAGAAAAAATAAAGTACTTTCCAACCCCCTCAACACTTTACTCCCGAATCCTTTATATAAATATTGGTGACAAATTTTGGTGAATCACGCTTAAAATCTTGACTTGTAATTGGTCTAAATCTCATTATTTGCTTTTGCTACTTTACAGGCCTACCAGAACTTTAGCCTGCACAGATGGACACAAGCAGTTGCTCCTAATGCCCAAACCAGAAATAAATCACAACGGTAGCACTGGAAGCAAGTCAAGCCGTTAGGCAGCACTGGCACACATCTCATCCTTTTGAGCAAGCACAGGCAGAGGTCTTGCTGTCACTCCGACATTCAGTAGGGAAGCTGACAGTCCTTTTTGCCCCCTGCTCCTGCATCCAGACTTTTGGCAGCTGAGAGTATTTTGCATCAAGCACTCAGTCCTCAAGGTCTGCCCAGCAAGTCCAGCTGCAGAGACAACTCAGTACCTTCAGCTCATTACTTGGCAATTCCACAAAGTTAATGAAATTCCAGGTGTTCAGTTTCAGAATTTTTATGATGAAGCAGATGATTTTGTCATACACCGAGAACATTCTACATGCTTTGAAAAATTAATAGGTGTTACCACATAAAAAGCTTATGTCCAAAAGTAAAATGTATCAAATCTGTAAGACAACACTTGTCAATTTCCTTTTTTAAAATTAGCCTGAAGGACACACAGATTGTAATAAGTCTGGAAACTGATCTGTTGCATTTCACCCCCTTTAGGCAAAAATTTATTATGAAACCAACAAACTTGGTTATATATAACCAAGATAAACATATATCAAACATATATGTATCAAACAAGCTGCTTTTATTTTTGTTTCCATTGACGGTAGGACTTCCCAATCAAATTCTGTCATTGGAATTTCTAAGTAATCTTCTACTGTCACCACTAGGTTTTCCTGTTCAGTAGTTGCAGCTCCTCAAGCCATTAAGAGTCTGTCTCCTTTCGTCTTCATGAAACAAGAGCCTTTAACTAATGCAGGTCTGGATGCTTAAGGCAAAAAAAAGCCTTTGAAAAAAATATTTACTTCCAATGGTTATCCTGTGGTTCCATACAGCTTGAGATGACCAAGTGCCTCATTCCATAACAAATACACCTTACAGAAGAGCAGCACCAGGGATCCGCTCTTCTAATTACTGCAATTACGTTGATGTTACATCACTCCGGTACAATTTTTTTCAGTTTAATATTAGAGGGGTACAGAATTATAAGAATTAGAATTCTAGTAAAAATCTTGTTTTAAAAAAAGTAGTCCAGTTTACCTTCTGCTTTTATTTTATTGTGTGTTCATGCAAAGTGTAGCTAATTAGTGTTCTGCTTTGTATTCATCCTGCAGTCTGGGGAGTTCCTAAGCTGTGGGTTATTTCTAATAATTTTTGAAGTTGCAATGTCCTTTTACAGAATGAGCCATGCCAGGTCTCCTGGGAAGCCTGCTGTATGCTGCTCCTGATGGCATGCATGAAGGCTTCCTGGCACGCACAAAGGCAGAGAAGCTTGATGTACGGCACACTTGATAAATTATGCTCCCAGCACAGCCTCTACCAATTTGTTACATTCTCATCTTCAAGTGAGTCTGCCGTTGTGTACATTCCTGCTACTGAAGTCACCAAACCGATGGTAGCACATCTTAGTACAGCACAAGAATTTCAGGGTTATCTACCTGCACATTCCCTACTTCAGCAATGAACTGACTGACAAGACTTTAAGCTTTAAAAGAAATGCACAGCTAATTTGCTCTCCTGGTGGAAATCTGAGCTGAAAGTGTTTGTTTTTTTTTTTTTCCCCCAGTCACCATGCGTTTTGTCTTGTGAAAACACCAAAGCTGTGAAAGTGAAGAAAACGATGCTGTCGTTGTGGAACTGTGCCAGACAGAGATGAATCCTCAAGATGCCCACAGCACTCACCACACAATGGGAGTTCCAAGGTTTATTTTACAATGCCAGCACTAACACCAGCTCCTCATGGTCTGACTCAAATGATTTCAGTAGCAGTCCCTACACTGGAGCCACACTTCCTGATTCCCAGCGACTCTTTTGGTGAGTTAATTCCTGCTATCTTCTCCAGCCATGACTGGAACACCTGCACATCCAGCATCCCAAATGGAAACATCCACAGTCGTGAACTCAAAGTGAGTTTTTTGTTTAACTGATAAGGATTGGGAGGGGGGAAAAGGGAGCAGCACGACTGATGCAAATTTAATTATCCTTCCTATTACATCCCCTCATTTCACTCAACTACTCCTGCAGTGTCTGCTATCGCATGCTCTGTGCCCAACTCATAACCTCTTTCCAAAAAAGGCTCAGTAAAATTACAGTTACGGATATGAAAGTTTTAGTGTGAACTAAACATTTTTCCTCTTTTTTATTTACAATGGTAGATTTTACCTTCCTTTGTAAGAATACAGTGCTTATCCTGCTAAAGCCTTGATCCTAATTCATGTCCAAGTGACAGTAGTACAATCTATATAGGCTCTAGTGTTCTTTTCCTCTGAAATGATCCTAAACTGCAAAGGAAAAAAAAAAAAATAGGATAAATAAAAGTCTCAAGAATTCATGTGCTCTTGTTGAGTAGCACATAATGGAACATAAGCACTCTTAAGCTATCCTCCTATCTGCAAAACAAAAAAAAAGCTCAAATGATAGTTATGATTTTTATTAATTACTCTGCTGAAGGAAAAAACACATGTATGTGGGGGTAACAGAAGTCCCATTTCAGTGTGATCCTAAAAGATAAATACATTATTCTCACAGTTACTCTGTCCACTTTGCAGCACAGAAGAAACCACCTAAAGTTAAAAAGGAGCTTGTAAAGACATAGTTCCTACATAAACTGTGCTTTAGATCACGACATCTGCTATATGTAGTGTGGAGATAGATACATTAACTTGAGGTGTACAACGCTGCAGTACATCCTTCTGTGAAAATAACTTTTGGCAACTGTAAATTTGTAATGAGCTTTTTATCTGAAGGCTATTTTACTCTAGTGCTTCAATTCAGCTTTAGAAATTCAGCAGATAAAATTAAGCTTAACTGTAAAGTCAAAGCTCTAAGTTAACCTCTGGAAGATAAAAGACTAAACAGATTAGACACTTGGGGGGGGGGACGGGACAGTTTTTGGTTTGGGTTTTTTTGGTTGGCTTGTTTGGAGTTTTTGGTTAATGGTTTGGATGTTTTTTGTTGTTGATTCGTTTTTGTTTTTTTTTTTCCTTTTACTTTGTGCCAAGCAAATTCACCTCCACTGAAAACAGGCACTAACCAAGAAATCAAGAATTCTTCTTTCATCACAATGTAAGACTTGCCAGCTGAAGTCCAGGTACCTTTTAAAAGAAGTCCCCTGCATGTGTCCAAAAACATAATATTTAAAGCCTGTATTTGGATGTGCTAGTGCATCCAGGAACAATACACTGGAGTGAGTGTAAATCACACCACAATACTTCTTTGAACCGGCAAGTTTTACAAAGATGAGAAAAGATCAAGCAGTTTGAGTGCACAATAAATTTATTGATATGCTTTAATTCTAAGCACAAGCAGTACCGAAGTCCACACACCTGGACAGGGATATGTGCCCACTACAGTGTTTCTTGGAATTTTTCACACAACAGTGTAACATTAGTACCAGTGACTGTCACCAATAGTGTATGTATCTAGTGTCTCAACCAGAAATGCCCAATATGGTGTGGTTTTTTTGGTTGGTTTTTTTTTTTGTTGGTTGGTTTTGGTGGCTTTAACACAAAGCATTCTTGGTTTATGCAATGATGATAACATGAAATGTTACTAGTTCGCCACATTTTGAATTCACATGCTTGATTCTGGCTTATTTTCCTAGCTCTGCAGTTGCAGATAAAATACAAATATCCCAAAACCACCACTCGAAAGAAATTAGAGGTCACTACTGCCCACTCATGCACTGAACAAAGCACATCTCATGTGGAAAAGTGTGATCATAATTAATATTTCTAATATGAACAAAGAACGGAAGTAATACAAAACCTCACATCTACCTGTACATATACTTGATTTTGCAATGTTAGTGTTAAACCATCAATGTTGTTACAGTACTGTAAAAAAAAAAAAGGCAAAAACCTCAGTGAAATTAGATAACAGGTTATAGTAAGGAAAAAAACTGCACTAGCAAAAATGTTACCAATTTTCACAAATCCTTTTGGATTTGTCAGTACACTGGCAGAAGAAATACATATATGAGCACATTTCAGTTCAGCTACAGCTTCAAACAATACAAAAGCCTCAGCACACTTCTGAGCATGGTTATTTGCTCCTTCTTCAAACAGGAAAGTATACTTACCTGTAAACAGACAAATGTGTATTTATTCCCTAGCTGTTTCTTCAGACATGCTACCAGCAAGCAAGCTAACTTCTGCATAAAATTTGTGGCTTAATAACTACACAAATCCAGCCAAATACTGAAGTCAGCACACAAAAAACATTTTCAAGCATGCGGTGTTAACAACTGGCACTGTAATTAAACATCTGTTGTCCTTTAGAAGTCCTGGGAACCTTTAGCTCTTTCACAAATGAACTGCTTCTTTCCACTACTAACGACAGAGCAAAACACAGAAGGCATATGTCAAAAGGGAAGTGAAATATGGATATGGCATGTCAGCTGCAGCAGAAAAACAAAGCAAGTGATTTGATACTTTATCGAAGCTTCCTTTTGCCAAGCCTCCAGTCCTGTGATGCAAAATAATTTTCAAGCATGACCTGTATGAATTGAGGTTGCATTTAAAGCATATACAGTACAACCTGGTAAAAAGAAATAAATTCATTTTATAATTAAAATATCACAATACAGCTTATGAAGTCCCTCTGCATGAAGTTATTATAGGGAAAAAAAAAATTACTGTTGAATCTATTATCACATGTTGACTACTGCAGCAAGTCTGAACTACCACTGTAAAGTTTAGGCTTTTTAACACCTGAGTGTTTCTGTGAACAGAACATGTTAAGTTTAATGATAGGGGTCAAATCAGTAAACAGCTGTTTAGGTGAAGCTCCCTGGCAGCTCGGGGTACTCTATGCACTTGAAGAATTAGGAAGAGGATGACCCGTTCCTTAAATTTGGTTTAATTAAGGTAAACATGTTATTGCTTTAAAGGAACAGATTTGTTTTCTCCAAAACTCTCCTGGGGATTAAATTTGACCTGCTGTTATGATTAAGCATCATTCTCTAGGATGCCAATAGATGTTTTTAACAGAAGCAATTTTTTCATGACAGTTAAAACTTCTCAGAAAACAGTCAGAAAACTGTCTGTGCAAATCAGTACAATTAAAGAGCACAACTAAAGTAGAAAAGGGAAATCTATAAAAGAGTACTATCATACCCTTGAACATCATGTTAATTTTCCACTCCTACAAGACAGAAATAATTAAAAATATAATTTGATTGAGAAATATCTTTCTCTAAAACTTACTGTGATGTACCAGAATAAAGTCACCATAAGCATGTTTCTGCTCATCACAGGCAGGTAACAGCAACATGGAAATATAAGGTGGGTCAGTGCTCTGTTCTGATCAGCACAGCAAATACCAATAAGGGCTACAAGTTTGGCTATGTGCAATCCCACGCCTTACCCTGCAGTTTATCGACAGCGAGTTTTGTTGTCAAAGAAGCGCATTTCAGAAGGCATTTTCAACATCTGCCTCCTCTCTTTTGAACTGAACTCTTCCTACACCGCAGCGTGTTGTGCCGGCCCACCCCAGCCCTAACGCCCTCCCCGCTTCCCGCGACTGCCCGTCCCCTACCGCCGCAAGTT
>JANHFX010006934.1:17979-32854 GCA_027560015.1 Chloroceryle amazona
AGAATGGCATTGGCCCTCTTGGCCACAAGAGCACATTGCTGACTCATGGTCAGCTTCCCATCAACCAGGACCCCCAGGTCCTTTGCCCCTTCACTGCCTTCCAACAGGTTGGTCCCCAGCCTATACTGGTACCTGGGGTTGTTCTTTCCCAGGTGCCAGACTCTACACTCACCCTTGTTGAATTTCATCAAATTTCTTCCCTCCCAACCCTCCAGCCTGTCCAGGTCTGGCTGGCTGGCAGCACAGCCTGCTGGTGTGTCAGACACTCCTCCCAGCTTGGTGTCAGCAGCAAACTTGCTGACAGTGCACTCTGTGCCCTCATTGTTGAACATGTTGAACAGAACTGGTCCCAGCACTGAGTGCTGTGGGACCCAACTAGTTACAGGCCTCCAGCTGGACTTCATCCCAAATGGGATGAATTTATGAATTAAACTATATCTCCATCAATTTCTGTAGTCATAGATCAAAATGACAAAAGTGCTGTAGTGTTTCAGTCAGTTACATCTGAAGATTCTGAGTACAAAACATAGTGTTTTGCAGGGGACAGATTTATGTCATTGTATCACTACCAAATAAGCTCATTAATGCATAAATTAATAAAGAACACTTATGTAGTAGTTTTATTTTTATGGAAGAAGTGACACTTGCAAGCAAAACACTGTAGATGCAAAACCCCTGCAGGTTAAATTCACAGTCATTTCAACTATTTAATGGTTGTGATATCAAAATAGCAGTTCTTCTGAAACTACTCAGCTTTTAGGAACTCGCACTAATGATTAACACTGCCTTACAGAGGTGACAAAAGCAAAACAAGCAGTGCATAAATGTAACATCCTAATGACATTTTACCCTAATTTACCTTTAGCTAGAATTGATTATTGGAACTATATTAATTTGTCTTAACAGCACAGAAGATTATAACATGATCAATCAGATTATGAACTGGATATAATAAATCACATCTATTAATACACATTATTATGCAGTATAGAATGTCTACTTGTACTCCCTATTGACTATATAGGTTTTAAATTGACAATTAATATTAATTCTATCTGCAAAGCCTCTGAAGAGCTGACAAGCGGAAAATGGAGATAACGTAACAAAAAGCTTCCTAACACAGACAAAATACATTTGCAGTAAAAAACATTCTAAAAATTCCAAATATTTCATTATATACTCACTTTGGAAATACTGTCCATGTCTCCTGAGCCTTAAATGAAAATAGACAATTATTCAGTTAGAGTTGAAGTTAAGCTAAGGATTTTTTTTCCATAGTAAATATATTAGAGTAACAGCAATATTTTAAAACATAAGCAACGATGTGTCATCGCATTTCCTTTCCAGTGTCCCTCTTAAAAGTTTACAGTCTGTACTGAATATGTTAGTCCTTTATCTGTGTACACGCAGATGCAAAAAGAAAGAAAATAATGGACAATCTTCTGATCTGTATCATTTGGATGGTATACTTTCATGACAACACAGCACAACTCAAGACATCATATGTCCAACAACCCTGTCCTCTTAGGCATGATAATGGTACAGGTAATGGAATTAATCTGGGGGGTATCCACCTATGGGAAATGTTGCTTCAGCTTAGGAATTAAAAAAATAAAAGAAAAATCTGCTTACCAGTCAAAACTGCTAACTAGGAGAAGTTGATATTCTTGGGGTAAAAAGACCACTATTATCACTAACGTTAGCTGAAAGGGTTTCATCAATGTCTTTGCTCCTGGAAGCAGAAGCCTACTATGGAAATTGGGTGAAATGACATCCACTTTTGATGCATTACAAACACTGATGATGACAGTATCTTTCAGAAGAAAGCAGGTGATCCTAAGGACCAGACTAACAGAAATCAAATAAATTAAATTTAATGAGTGTAAGACTATTGAAAAGGGTTTGTTTCACATGCTGTAGCTCTCACTCAGGTAAAGTCAAGAATAAAGAAAATATAACTTCAGAATTGATGAATCAACAAAAGCATTTTTAGCAGCAACAGTAGTAAACAATTCTGGTCACCTATTTTAAGGAAAGACAAATTCTAGAAGAGTACTGAATACAAATCTAGAATATATCAGAAAACAAATTAGGAAAATAGAGTTCTGGGAGGAGACTAAAATGTTTACTATAACTAGCCAGGCAAATTAAGGCTGAGAAGGAATCTGATTTCTCTATAAATATATCAAGATACATAGATGTTGTGAAGAATTACTTTGCATGGCTCCAAGGATGAATTTTGATGTAAATCAGAAAAAGAATTCTTTCTAACTATCAGAGCTATGAACAGAGATCCAACAGAAGGGTTGCAGTAAAAGAAGCTGGAGAAGTTCAAGATGGACCTTGATCAATTTATCCATGATTATGAGACACAGCTGCCTACTGAAGCATGGAAATGAGTGCAGCAGACCTCTCCAGCCCTCTTCTTCCTAAAGAACTCAGGTTCCAATTCAGATATGAAGTTATGCCTCAAAAGCAGTCATCATTACTTTGACTAAGCACTTCATGACTTGCACTATAGAAAATAACTAACCAAATGCTAGGTACATGTAAAATCCTTTCTTAACAGTTTCAATTTATTTTCTTTTTAGCTAAGAAATAATTCTCAGGCTATAGAAAGTGACAGAAAAAGATACGATGAAGTTTTACACAGTTGTCCATTTATGTGAATGTAATGTGCATCGTTATTAAAGCAACAATCCACTTTAGGATTGTAATATGTAAAGAAAGTCTGTAAAAAACACAAGGTGTCCTTCTGAAAAGTAATCTAAGACTTTCTAGAAAAAGAAAAGGTAATTTTATTAGAAGATAGATGCCTACTGATTAATTTTAATTGTTCAGAACACGTCTGCTAAATGAGGTTTGGTGTCTTAGTTTATTTTCTCATCTTGTCATAGCCTCTTCAGACTCTTCCCTTTGTCTTACCTGTTTATACTTCCTGTCTCACAACCTCAACTTTTGGGTTATGAGTGATAGATCTCCACCCACCATGGCAGCACGGACTTAAACAGTACAGAGTTTACATTGATCTGTGTCTGTTCTAGCAAGGTGACATAGCTTTTATTTGAGGATAGAAGAAAGGGGAACACTGGCATCTTGGCTTCTGCCTACATGACCTGTATATAGCTTGCTTGTGTTTAACCTCATAAAGGAAAACACTGCTCAGGAAAGTGCTGCTGGTGCCCCTTGTGGGGCAGCTCCCAGAAAGAGAAGAGAATCTTGCTGGTGGGCCAGGGGGATAAAAGAGGAAAGACATGTCTAGTCTTTGCAACCTGAGGTACCCCTCTGTTGGCCTAGGTGACCAAAACCCCTTGGTGCAGACAGAAGTGGAGAGTCCAACAAAAGAACTGCCTTGAGTGCTACTAGCCTGGAGTTGGGATATGAGCAGAAATAAAACCAAGGTATTTATGCAGGTAATGGAAGAGGCAATCATAACGCCATCTATTTAGCTGTGGCTTGTTTTTCAAATCCCTTTCCAGTGTCTATCACGCTTCCAGCAAAGAGTAAGAGCACAGAGTTTGCTAGGATAGTCATGAAATGAAGCAGTGTGTGCTTTGCAGAGTAGTGGAAGGAGTAGTGAATCCCTTGAAAATCAGTGTCAGAATTCAAGTAGTACACTGTCCCTCCTGCCTCTGCATGCCCCCAGAAGAATTCATCATCTTTTGGGTCAATTAAAACTGGCACCTGTCTGAAGCTGCTAATGGCGATGGACTTGCATTTAACAGACATTATCTGTAAGTATGTAATAAATGAGAATAAATATAAGAATGTTGGGATAGAACCAGCTTAACACATATATCAAAATATGTAATAACTTACTTCCAGGTAATTGATAACAATGTGCACTGGCATGTCACAATGATACCTTCCCAAGACCTCCCAAGTGGAAGAGAGGTAAATAAAAATGCTTCTTGAGCCTTCAACTCTACATTATTGTGATGGTATGCTTTTAAACTGGTTTTCATCAACTGGATTAAAACTAGAGGCTTATCTCAATAAAATACAGTATTTTTCTTCCAGAGGTGCATGATATATGATATCTCATATTCTTAAAAAGGATCTTAACTTAACTGTATATACGGTTTTTGCAGTTTTTAATAGTTCTCGACATAGATAAATCAGATTTTTACATAGTAACTCAGAGAATTAGTCATAGAAAATGGCACTACACACTGGAAATTTACAATGTTTTTTTAATATTTGCTATTATTACCTAATGATCCATTCATATGATGTGAATCCATTCCACCCAGTCCACTCATAGGTCCATCTGACCCTGGCCCCATTGGAAACTACAAAAGGATCAGACATTAAAAACTGATATTACTGTACATTTTTTTTGGTATATAATTTCATTAAAAGAAAATATTCCTCAGGGGGCTAAAAAAAATGAAGGTAAAGGAATAAGCACAGTCCCAGCTCTGAATACACAAGTCAAGTGGAAGTCTTTCACATGAAGACTACAGAAATCTTGGTTTTGTTCACTTTTTTTCCAATGCATTCCCAATGCTTCATTATTTTTGGAAACTCACTTCAGTAGTCTGGAATATAATTTAGGAATGATTTATTACTTACTCCAATACTTTGTGTATGACTTTCAAACTTGCTAGTGCTGACCTAGCTCTACTCCCTTTACAGTTACAGAGAACTTCAAGATTCTCTTCAATAAGTGAGTGATTAATTAAGAGCTTTCAAACCTCATGTTATCCATACTGACAGTTTCTACCCAATTTCAAATATTAGCCTTAAATTTAGTCCTTCAAAAGCTTAAAGACATTAATATTATAGAAAAATTTCTGAAGTTCACTGCATAACACTTTAGCAATATCTAGATATCTCCATTTTTAAGTTCTGTTGGCCATTTTTTCAAAAGCCCATCATATGGATCGTGATTAAGCAAAATATGGTTGTAATCAAGAGAAATACAATAAAAAAGAAGGAACAGAGAAAGATCAGAGAAGAAACAAGAAGCTCTGCCTAAGAATCTAGATTATTATGAGCTCTAGAAGTGCTGACATATAGGATAAAATATTCACATGTTAACTAGTTCACTAGGTAAATACTGAAATGTTATCAGTAGGTTTCATTCTTAACACCCCATGAAGATGAACAGGGAAGTTTGTTTCTTCTCAGAGGCATTAATTTTATCCTTTTTCACAGAACAGCAGGGCAACATAATATTGTCACTCTCAGCAATTTCCTCCTCCTTTTTCAAGGGTAGGTATTTTTTATAATGAAAATTTGAATCACACAGAAATGCTTGCTTAGTGGCAGCTCTTAGGATGCAATCCTGTCACACAGAAGCATACTATACTACAGTGTGACAACCCAAGTCATCCCCAATATTCACATGCAGAAGCCTGCCTGTAAGGTCTTTTCCATGCGGAAGAATATGCTTCAATCTTTATTTTGCATATATTGGCATGATTGATTTGGGAAAAAATAATGATACGTAATGGAAATGTAGTGTTTGTATTAAAAAAAGGCTGTATAATTCAAAGAGGTATATAACTAGATTCATATTTACATTAGGTCTGTTGGGTCCAGGTGGTACTGCATTCATTAAAGTGTACATGTTGTCTCCAGAGTTGGTTGAATCTGTAATAAGAGATTATTTTAAGTGCTAATATATACCTTTCAATAAAACTACTCACCTAATACATTTCCTGTCGTTTTATTCATATTATTTCTGTGCCTGAATCACTGATACACAGTGGAAATATAATGGAAGATTTCATTCCCTTTCTATCTATTGCTACCACACAACAGAGCTATGAAAAGAAATAATTGCAATGGTCCCTAAGTGACTACTTCTAGACTCTAGTTTTATGCATGACTGTTAAAAGGTTTATAAATCACTAAGTATCTTCAACTATTTAATTCCAAAACCCCTTTTCCTAGAGTTGCAAATTACTTCACTCATATTCAGTATTCACCATAAAACACGAGTTTCTTTTCAGTACTTCCTGTATGTTGTTTTCCATTTGTAATAAATGATAAATAACTTCTCATTATTCAGACTGCAACATAGTATACCACATGAGAATTTCTTATTCTCATCCATGTCAGTCAATTTGATTTTGGATGTATCTAACTACTCACTGGAACATTATGCAATGATCCTCACTCCAAGGAAAGCTTTGGCTGATGTATCTTCACAGCACAGTGTGGCGCAATGCTTCAAAAACATCCCACCCAAGTCCAAAACCAACAAAACCATCCTGGCACAGCATGATGCTTAAGCTCATAAATTCTGCAAGAGTTTCACCTGGCCTTGCCAGACATTAGCAGGGCTATATTGCATCTTAGCCCTTTTCCTCCAATCAATGCACGTGAACTTTCAGGCAAAGCACCTCTGGAGTTGAAATAAAGGAGTTAACCCAGGTAGCTCTTCAGGTTGACCTTAAGAAAACATCTAATTAGTAGACACAGATTTTTCCTTCTGATCTATGGTTCCGCTGCTAATATATGTGAAGTCTTTAATACCCTTTTTCAATATTTGTATGGAAGAGATGGAAAAAAAAAAATTAAAAAATGCAGCAGATAGAAAAATTAGGCAGAAAGCTTTCCCAAGGGAACATGACAAAAGATAGGCCATGTAATGAAAAGGTTTACTGAGAGGGGTATGACCTAAGGAAAGCCTAAATACATCCCTAAGGAGACAGCATGATTAAAAATGTATAGGCAGCTCTGGAAAATCAGTACATCTACAGTATCTGCAAAAATAATAAAGAATAACTTAGTACTCTGTACCCAGATCCTCCAAAGCACCAATCCACCCTCTTTGAACTGAACTCTTGAGATTAGCAACACACACAAACCTGTTGCTGAGCTGTACTTCCTTTTCCAGGACAAGGTGATAGGGGAGTTTTGAGTAAGACATAGTGAAAGCAAGAAACCCGAGAACAGTGAAACATGTTGGAACTGGGAATATGGCCCGACCTCCTGCAAAAATGTTAACTGTATGTACACTGGGAAGTTAAAATCGGGGTGGATGTCTGTTTCCAAGATGGTTTTCTATACATGAATACACCATAGTGAGTAATATATATACAGAGCACTATGTATAACTAGACATTCAAATATGCTGTTTGAGGAAGAGGGGAAACAAAAAACTTTCAGCCTAAAGTTATCAAAGTAAAATTCACATAAGAGAAGCTATTTTTAATGTCCAATAAGGACGGCAAAAAGTTCTTCAATCACCAGATCCTTTTGCAACACACATCTCCATCACTCCCTATGATCTGCTGGCTCATGTGAAAATACACATGGACTGGCTGGGCCATCGGAACCCTCAGGACTGGTTTATCTCAGAGGCAAATAAATAGCTTTGCAAAATTCTCAGGTGGACAATTTCTAAGTGTTCTCATACCTTGGAAAACAGAACGTCAAAACATCTTTGAGTCTTTAACTGAGAAAGGGAACAACTGTCAGCAGAAGCTTTAGTTGAGCTGCACAAAGACAGCCTAACATGTGCCATAATTGCAGTGCTGACTATTTTTAAAGTGCAGGCTGTCCATAAGTTTGCTTTATGTTAAAAGAGATTTAAAACGTTTTAAATGCCAGATTGCAATAATTATCTTTTTCACTAATGATGTAAAAAAGGAAGACTTATGCTTTATCTTAGGTTGCATTTTTTTAAACCCCGGAATTATATTCAATGAAGGTATTATATTTGTGCAAGTTTTCATGTCCAGTTAGGAAATTTCCCTATCTTCTTGCTGTAAAAGGACAGTAAGAACATAAAGGACATAAGCACTGAGGATGCTGTAGCATCACTGAACAGGTTCCTCTTAGCTGATGAAATTGAGTTACAAAGGCAGACACTGGCCAAAAGGAATAGCTATTGGATATTGGGTTACACAAGATGTAAGTAGTTTCATTATTAGCAGATACCTGATACCCTGGGGGAGGAGAGCATCCTCCATATGCTGCAGTTCCACCTTCATATCAGACTCTTTGGATAACATTGATGAAGGGAAATACTTACATCTATTTGACCCTCTTTAAGCCTAGAAAAGTTAGCTAGCCATCCTGAATCTACCCATCCTTCTCCTTGTTTCCTCAAACCTTAGAAGAAATGTGGCCAATTTTTTGCATGGCCAAAATCTTCATGTGGTCTGAGCTGCAAGATACAGTCCATATTACTTAGGGAAACAACAGGGCAGTTGAAGTTTGGGGAACAGATCACTGCTAGGACATGGCAGTGGCTCCTCTGAGGCCTTACTGTCTTGCAAGACAGAGGAAAGCAACCAGTCCAGCACGACACAGCTGGGGGATGCTGGGCATTGTTCAGAAGCCACATCTTGGTCAGGTCTATTCCACAAGATACTACTGGGAATTTTCACCAGATTCAGAAATCTGCCGATTTCCTAACTTGTGGAATTGTCCCAGAGAACATTAGCAAAAGCAAATACTGTGTCTTCTTTTGTTTTAACTTATTATTGCTGAAATTGGGCAAGAAAAGATGAGCTCAAAAGCCAGAGAAGTTAATTGCTCTGAACTGCAGAGATACAATGCTTTGTATCTGCAACATAGCAGGGAGAGGAAGAGAATGAAAGGTCAGGAAAAAAAAATGCAGAAAGTATAAACCCAGTATTTTAGCATTATCTGTTTTTTTTTTATGTAAATCAAAGTCTGAAAAATAATTTGTGTACTCTCTGAAGTCCCTTATATTTTATTATTTCAGAGTATATTTCAGTACCTGCAGGACTAGGCATGATAGGTGTTCCTGGTGGCCCTCCACCTCCTGGAGGACCCTAGAGAGAACAGAAAATGTCAGTTAGCATGAAAGGAAAAAAATACTCAGTAAAAAATTCACAAAATACAAATAAAATAAAAAAAAATCTTGAATGACATGAGTTACTCTGGTAAAAACACGCACATTTCCTGATAAGCTAGAGAAACAGTTCATCGCAGATTATTACAAGGTAATTGGTCAGGAATCTCTGGCACAGACTTCTGATGTATGTAGGTATACAGACCCAAGAATATCCATTAGTCACTAATTCTGTGCCATGCTGTGAGTCAGACAAGAGAAATACTTGGAAAAAGGCTGAAAACAATTATATTTAATTCCCTCAATCTACTTTTATTACCACTGTTTTTTTTTCTGGCATTTCTATTTTGTTGTACTCTGTTCACAGTAAATCGTAGAGTAACCAATGTTTGCTAAGTATAAAACAATGGGATGTCCTATGGGTACAGAAGAGCCTCATCACATTAAAAAAGCTTTCTTTTTTAGGCAGACCTGGGATCTTAATTCTGTCTGTACGATATCCTACATTTTTTAAAAATAACATTTCTTCTTAGTTAATGCTGGGTACAGTCCTGTCACTCACCTAGACTGCTAAATCAAAGATAAAAAACCCACAACAGTCAAAACGTCTATTTTCTTATTTTCTGGTAGTTCTGTATTACAAAACTGTTTATGACTAAGAACTGCACATAAACTGCTCTGTTGTTAAACAAGCCTTTTAAGGTTCTTTAAGAATTTGTCCCAACAATTTTACTCTAAACAACCTAATTGTTTAGTAAGAACAGAACTGTAACTTCTTGCTTGCTGTATTTGTGGATCCACTAATATTTTTATGTAACATGAAAAACTACCAACTTCCAGTTTGATAAAAATTTCTATGTCAGTGAAAGTATTAACTTTCCTTAATAAAAAATACACAGATTGTTAGCAACAGATGATTATTTTAATTGCCATACGACTATTACATTTTTATTTATCTTGTTATATTTTTAAATAGCAGATATACTGTTCCAGACAGGAATATTTTTCAGTGACACTGTATATAAAGGTTTGGTTGTTCCTGTGTGCATACAAGGGCATTCCTGAGATCTGCTATAATTCATTAAGGTATTTTGGAAGGAGGCAGAGAAAACTTGGATTTAAAACAATAGACACTGTTTCTCAACAGCCTATTTAAAAGAACATTTTTTACAAAATATCTAGCAATATTACACTAGCAAACTGAAAATACTGAGATAATCCAACTCAGTAATGCATCAGCCAATTGCTATTGTTCCTCTACAGGTTTGTACAAGTAAAATATGTGCAAGGGGAAGCACCTCTGCAGCCAGTGATCAACTCGCAGTTAACTCTAGATGGAACAGGAATCTTTCACCCATGATGCACAAGCACATCCCTGGAGACAGCCAACATATCTATCTATCTATCTATCTATGCCCTTATATGTAACTTTATACACCAGATATAGTAGTATATAGAATCACAGAATCATAGACTGGTTTGGGTTGGAAGGGACCTCTAGAGGTCATCTAGTTCAACTCCACTGCAGCAAGCAGGGACATCCTCAAATAGAGCAGGCTGCTCAGAGACCTTGAATGTTTCCAGGGATGGGGTCTCCACCACCTGCCTGGGCAACCCATTCCAGTGTCTCACCACCCTCACAGTAAAGAACTTCTTCCCAATGTCCAATGTAAATCAACCCTGCTCTAGTTTAAAACAGTTGTCCCTTCTACTGCCACAAGCCCTGGTACCCAGCCTCTCCCCAGCTTTCCTGCAGGCCCCCTTCGGGTACTTGAAGGCTGCAAGAAGGTCTCCCCAGAGCCTTCTCTTCTCCAGGCTGAACAACCCCAACTCTCTCAGCCTGCTGTGGGAGGAGAGGTGCTCCAGACCTCTGAACATTTTTGTGTATATGTAGTAGTGTACATAATTACCACCTACCAGTTACCTTGTGCTTCTCCTTGTTTGTGACCTGAGCATGGTCACAGAGTATCTTTCGTAAAGGCTGCTGGAACAAGGGCTTGCTCCACCATGAAACCCACATATCAGTTTATAAAAATCAAGGCATTATCACAACTTCATTTCACACTGCCTGCAGCCACATAGATATTTTTTTTTTCCTCACAAATTACAATTGAATCAGAAATGAATGTGTAGCATCAGGCTTGCCAAAACTGTCTGAAGGGCCTATTCAGCACTCAGCAATGAGAAATTACCCCACTGCTGCTGCAGAGCTACAGACTCCAAACTCAAAGGGACCTTTGAATCATATATATGACCCTCTAAGCATCATAGGCTATGACTTTTTATCCATCTACTTGTACAATAAGCTTACTAATTTTAGGTTTATATACTTCTCAGCATCACATGAGGTGTAGAAGCCAATAACTGGTCATTTATTAGAAAAGTTACTTATTTTCACTAATAATTTTTTGCATCTAATTTTAAATTTCCATTTACATCTGATTTTTACATTTGCAGCCTCAGGTCTGGTTGGAGTTCTTTCTGTGAGTGTCCCTTCACCTATTTTGGGTCAGCTGAAGTGCTTCAGAGAAGACCTGGTTCTTTAAATGTTTCAAGGAACTTCAGTTGTTTTGGATGAAGAGGGTCACTCCTCCAAGGAACTCCAGTGGCAGATATGAAGGAGTGTTATCCTTCAGCAGAAGAGTTGGGACAAAGAACTAGGCAGCAACATCTCCCACTAGCAGAGATGGGAGTTTACAGAGCACACATCATCAAAGGCTCAGACATTTTCTCCAACACTTTAATCCTGTGTGTCTCATTGCTGCATCTTAGTATATCTTTTGATTTCCCTTCCATGTTGCCAATTAGATGCAACACTACAGCACCTGTCTTATCATCGTCACTGAAAGAGGTAAAAGCACCTCTTTACTCTTAAGTCTTCCTCTCTCTATTCACTGTAATATGGTGATGCCCTCTTTTGTCCGGGTCATTTACACTACCTGACCTTTGGCTTGATGTGAGTACACCAACAGAGTCTGCTACTACAACTTGCATTTTAATTAGGTTTGTTGCTTTAAAATAATGTATTACAGTACCCACTTTTATAGCTTCTCAGGACTTCATACTTTTAAAAGAAGAGACTATGAAGTCAAATATTTAAAAAAAAAATCTTCAAAATCTACAACAATAATTGATCACTAATGTCTAGGGCAAAATCAACAAAACAACTTCTCTATAGACAGAAATTAATGAAGTTCTGCATTAAAAGAACAGGTTTGGAGATCAGTATATCTGGATTGTTTCCACTAAATGTGGATATGTGAGTAATACAGTTATAGACACTTTTGAGAAGCATAAGTGAGAAGCATAATTCTTCACAGCTAATTGCCTAAATAAAGGACAAAAGAAATTGCTTGTTTACAAACAAAACAAGCTCATCCTGGATCTCATCCTTCAGCTTTAGCTCTGAAGGATCATCTTTCTTATGAAGACTATAGTAAGAGAAATCTGTAAGCAGTACAAACAGATGGAAAAAACACTGGTTTCTTGTCCTCACAATGAAGGACCTGCTATTTCCACATTCTGAAATAGCTTCAGGTTTTATGCTGGCTAAAGACAATGTCCCGCATTTCTCTAATCTTCAGGTGATAAAACATGAAATATCAAAAGAGAGGTCTATTGAAACCTGCCTGACCAACAGAAACGTGGAATCCAACAAATACACGCATATATATATCTCTATATAAAGTTATTCCTCATTACCCTGTGACACCAGTAATAAGCAGGTGATAAAAATAGATGAAAGACTATGCCTTAGAAGAGTACATCAGAAGCACAAGTAATTCAAGTACAACAACAGTAAAGCCGTAAAAAGGTAAGCAAAGTTAATCTCTTGTGAGAGACAAAGCCAGTAGTATATACCTCAACAAAAAAATCTGTTTTGTTGATAGGCAAAGTGATTTTGTAAAATTCCAGAGGGATAGCATTTTGTGTTTCTTCTGAAAAGCATTTGAACTATTTCATTCTAAAGCACAAGCTAGGAAAAAACAATTATATAAACTAATAATTAATTACATATATAATTTATATAAATAAACAAATCATTAATAAATTATGACAATGTCTGTGAAATGAAGACATAACAGACTATGGAGAAGAAATAACTTTCAAGTCTTCCAAAGGTAATTATAACAAAAATTTCCCTTAAAATGTTAACTATAAGACCCACTTGTAAACCTTTGGGGAGATAAAAGGTTGTTCTAATTCTTCAAATGCTTTTTTTTTTTTCTGAAAAAGTTAATAAAGTTATACACCATATTGTGTTACCTAAAAAGCTGGATGTTTCTTTCTCCTTTATTATTGTAGACAATACATTGTTATACAAATGTTTGTTGAAATGAAACAGCACTCGGGGCAATTTTGACCAGAGTGATAATGATTCTAGTAATAAACATCAACATATTCACCAGAGATAGCAGAAAAAGCCTAAGTGCAGATCAGATGTTCAGTTCTCAACCAATACACAAGGGTTCTTCTTAACATCTGGACAGCTATTTCTTTTCCTCAATAAAACCTAACATATATTCTAATAAGCAAACACACACAAGTGTACTTACTACATAGTTCCCAGGAGATGCTGAAGAATAAGGTATCTGTAATATCAACAGAAACAAAACAGTAATTTCTTCTGCAATGAGATGGAGTCCATAGATATATTTACATACAACTGTAGGTTAATACTTATAGGTTTAATTTATTTCAAGGACACAGTTAAGGATTACAGAAACATGCCATTGTTGTCAAAACAGACACCTCTTCTTTTCAAGAACTTGCCGTTGTAAGTAGGTTCAAGCAAGACAGCCACAACAGCAAGATAGACACAAATAAAATTTAACACCCAATATTTTAAATAACAGTATTTCAAGATTACTGTGCCCTGGTAGCCACTTTAACAAAATTAATATGAGTAACATAAATGACACATTTCAATGTCTGTAGGCTGAGGTCTGATATCTGCTCCCCATTGTTTCATAACTGGTGAGGCATGCAGTTTTAACAGCCAGCACCACTTTTTTAAGACACTCAGTTACAAGGCCTAGTGCTAATTCTGTTCTTGCATCTTCAGGAGTCCTACACTTATTGCAGGAGCCACAGGAAGGTCTGTTAAGGTCGGCAGTCTACAGTAAGTAGGAGTAAGAAAAGTAAAGTAAAAGGTTAAGCTAAAGTAAGTAAAGTAAGTTAAGTAAAAGGTTAAGCTAAAATATTATTAAAATAATATGTCCTGTACAGTTTATAAACTTAAGCAGCACATACATGCATTTAAGTCAATAGGACTTCAGAGTCTGCTAGTCTGTTAAACCAGACCTATTTTATCTATTTGCAAGTACTAAAGAGGGTCACATTTTTATACTGTTGATGTATGATGACTCAATGAAAACTTTGTGTTTTCTGAAACAACCCTAGACACTGTAGTTCATGTGAGATGCCTCACTGACCTCCTCTTCCTTCAAGCTGTTCTTAGACTGTCTGATTTTGCAGCTGAAATGAAATTGAATAGAATGTGCTGCTTTATAGAGAAAGTATATAAAAATGGCTGATGTCTTGCAAGCATTTGCTCTATGACTCCATATTCCCTAGCTAAGAGCAGAAAATGTGCTTCTGGTATGGAAAATATGTGAGCAAACATTAAGCTACACCGAAACAAGCTGTGATTTCTGTAGTGCTTGCTGGTCAGATAGTGTTCACCCAACTCATCTTACTTGTGCTCAAGGAAGCAAAAATGTATTTTAAATATACCCCATGATAACCTTTGTTATGAAAGTGCTGTAACCGCTGTAAAGATGCAGAGCTGTTGTTTCGCTACGAACAGGTATTTGCAGGTCAATGAGCTCTCTGCTCAGATGTGCTCCTCGCTGTACCTGCTCTACATTAGGGTTATGGGGAAGAATAAAAAGCATGCAGTATTCTATTTGTTGAATGAAGTGGAATCCTTTTCCCAGTGTACTGATGAGAAATACTTCCCTTAAATACAAGATGCCATCTAATATATTTTAAATATTTACTTACAGAATTGGCATTGGTTGGGTTTGGCCAAGGTCTACCACCCCCAGGACCCCTGTAACAGAAGATGAAAGATGAGACACAGAAAAATGCCTG
>JANHFX010006934.1:32983-54294 GCA_027560015.1 Chloroceryle amazona
TGTTTTCAGCCTTTCAGGGAGTAAAGAAATAGTGAGCAGAAAAAAACAGTCCCTGAAGTTAGTTCCTGATTTACTCCAGTACTCTTCAGCACTTTTCAGGTTAGGATCCAAAAGAATGCCATGGTGAGGAGTCCCTCCCCAGCACCCACCCTGCTGGAGGCTGCAGTGGAGATGGTACAGTTCTGTATCCATACCAAACACTTGCAAATTTAGGAAGTGCCAGACATTCCCCTTTTATATTCTCAATGGAACAATTTGAAAGACACTGCAAATTTGTGTCTCTTGAAGTGCTTTCTTTCTGTTCACCAGAATTCAACTCTGTGCCATTTTAAAGTGGCACAGAAGATTTGTAAAGAGTAAAAAACAAGTTCCCAAATTCGTAAACTTCTCATGAACAGTGTTTTTCCTTGTACTCTGTTAACCTTTTTAAAAATATTTGGAAGAAGTAGCACACATTCCACAGAAGTCTTACAGTACAGAAAACGGCAGAAAGGTACTAAAATATAAGTGTAATTTCAGTCATAGAAACCCTTGCTTACATAATTAAGCACCTTTCTGAAGAACTGAGGATGCATGCATTTATTGAGTATGGATCAAGAATACTGCAAGTATAGTAAGGTTTTATTAGTGAAAGTGATACTAGTACCTTATAAATGTTTTGGAAAACCTCTTTTTTAAAAGAACAAGCCACAGTAAATATGCTGCTATAACCTGTATCTGATAATAATAATAATAATAACAACAACATGATAATAACAGTAACAAATCTCACGTATTAAAAATAGAAATTGTGCTCTTTTATACATACACTTTAAACATAAGTTTAGATATGTATCTAAAACCAGCTTGCTACTTTACTAAGGCTACATTATCTCTACCAAAGTCACACAAACATGAAATTTATCATTCAACAGGCAAAATGGAAATTTCAAACTTTTCAGACATTCTCGTTACACTTGATGGTGTACGCACGATTAAGTGTCAGCTCCCCAGCAGGAGGGATAACAGTGTTTCACAGGCAGAAGGACTGTTTGATAAAGCCAACTGGAGGGGTATGAAAAGCAGAAGGGAATGGGGAAAGGAAAAACTGTCCAGATAGAGGCACGTTCTTCTCACAACACTCGCTGCTATTTTAAGTTTCTGACTCTTAGCTGAGCTCAGAAAAATAGTTTGGTGGTTAGGCTTCATCTTCTAACAGTTCTGGGGGAACTAAGCCATATGGAAGGTAAAATCTACATGTTTACAGTCTTAAGATCCCAACAGCCAGAATTATTCCTGCATTAAGAAATCCTGATTATTTATAAGTAAGACAAAATCACATTTTGAAGGCCATGAAAAATGAGAGGCAGAGCAGATGACAAAACTTTTCTATTTAAAATGGCATTTTAGCCTCATTAGCTTTAGAAAAGCAACATTAGATATCACAGCTTCCCAGACATGGGAGAGTGATTCAAATGTAGAGAAAAAAAGCAGCCTTTATTAATGAGCTCAGGAATTTTTCTATCTATTTTAAAGTCTTGCAAAACTAAAAACTATTAAGTAGATATGTTGCCCAAGGGATTTAATATTGAATCTTATTTTTGTATTACATTATTGATGAAACCATAAAGAAATTAGCTCAAACAATCAACTGAAATAAATCAAGTGAAAATTGATTTATTTCCACAGGCATTGTTTTTCGAAGGCTGGAAAATAGGAATGTAGGTGTGTTCTTTTGTGTCTCTTTTGGGAGGAGGGAAGGCAAAGCAAGTAAAGGGACTCACAGTAATCATGCTCCTCATGTTTAATATTCAGCAATTTCTCCTTTGTTAACAATTACAAGGTAAAATATTAGGTGGGTTTTTTTTGTTTGCTTGTTTGGTTTTGGTTTTGTGTGTGTTTGGTTTTTGTTTTGTTTGCTTGTTTTTCCCTCCCCAGAAAATCTCTTCTTTTTTCTATGTACCATATGTGGTCTATTGGATCTTCTTTCTCAGAGGAATCAGGAAGATTTTTAACAGTGGGAGTCTGTTTTCACCTGAAAACCCTGCACTTTTTTGTGTGACATTAAATAACACAAAAAGATCTAGTGAAGAGCATCAAATGGAAAATAGCTGTGAGAACACTACAGATAACTCTGAACTGCAGAGATTGAAAAGCTGACTCAAAAGATACATGATTGGGCTAAGCCACAGCAACATGAAAATTCAGACAGTCCTTACAGGAGACTGGGAGACACCTTTCATGTAAAAAGCTTTTGGAATTTGAAAATTTCCTGGAAGCTGTGAACAGTTCTAATTATAGACTCAGAAAACACTGTAGCTGGAAAGCCATATGTTTTTTGTGGAGCCAAATGTTGTTAACTTATAAAACACACATAAAGAAAAATCTACCTGTAATTTTTTTTTCAATTCAATGCAAGCAGATTTTTTGCCCTTTATTAAATGTTTATTTTGGAAGCATCAACAGAGTCATAAAACATTATTATGAATGTACTGATTCCAAAATAGAGTAATTTATTAAGTATCTATTGCTATGATTTATTACAGCTGCAATTTATCATTAAAGTTAGTCCTGTAGTGTTGATCCTATTACTTGAAAAATTAAAGTCTAAAATTTCAGTTTCTCAAGGGGTAAATATATTCAATCAGGAAATTAAACATCTAGAGAGAAGTTTGTGAATAAAAGTTAAAAAAGCAAAATCACATGTGTTTCTCTTTAGGTGTGATTGAGATATTCTTTGTGCTTAAGACAGCACTGCACATCACTGCAGATCACATGGGCCATTAAGAAGTGCCAGTGAAATATAACACTGCTCCCTGAAATTTGCCATTTTGTTCCCAAAAGGGCATTTTTCTACAAAGAAATAACATTTTACTAAAAATGGCTTCACCAAATTTCAACTTAAAACTATAGCTACATTAAATATTTTTGGTAGAAGAACATAGCAGGTGTATCTGCTGATTGAAAGAGTAATCTGACAGACATTCATTGTGACAAAGCAAGCAATTATTTAGCAGTACTACATTTGTGGAGTGTATGCTTCTGGACTGAAATACTGTCTATTCACTCTCGAGCTGGTTGTTTTATTTATGACAATAAACCCCACTTTTTTTTGCCCAGAAAAATATAAAATTGTGTTTGGCAGATATTCTGCTCTTAACCAAACCAGTTTCCTTTTCTGCATTCTGAGGAGAAAAAGCTGTATTTTAAATGACAACTGTTTTTATAGAGCACACAGTTTGATACTTTAATGCTGCCAAGAATCAAAAAAACATTGAATAAAACATTGAAAATTTTTTATGTAAGAAAATGATATGGCTGTGTAAGAAGAAATGTACATTACTACAAGGCAATAGACTTATGCACAGTCATCCTGTTTCTTAGAAATGTAAGTACACTAAATGAGTTATACTGTGATTTGTTAGCACTGTGCATTAGATAAATTGTAAGGGATAACACAAAGCACACATTTAACACACTTGAGTCCATCTATTGCTATTGCCCAGAGGTTATTCCTTGGATGCATTCTGACCAACCCTGAATGTGGGAACTGACCAGACAATGACTAGTCACAAAGATGTTGGTGTAAGGATAACTTCGATAGCAGGTGATTCTACAGTGAGAAAAAAGACCTGGTGTCCTGGAAATGCTATTAAAAGAAGCTCAAACCATAGTAACCCCTTTGTTTTCCTTTTGGTCATTATATGTCACTCCATTTGAGAGAGAAAAGAAAATACTCAGTTTGACATTAAAGACGCTATTAATGTAGTCAGGTATGAAATAATAGAGCTCCTTACAACTGTCTCTGACTAAGCATGCAACCCAGGTCAGAATTTGCTAATTTGCAACATTCCACCACCGCAACTTTGGACTCTCTTACGCCTTAAAAGTGCATTGTAATAAGCAAAGGGACATTGAAACCTTGTTCAAAACAGTTTTTTCTTCAAAAGAGTTTTTCATTCCCACCTTCACCTAAACAGTAAAGATGAGTTTCTAAGAAATGTAAAGGAGTGCAGAATATGCCTGGTAAGACATGGAGACAGCTATGGTTACCTACTTCATAGTTACTGCTTCTCATCTTGTTCTTCTCAGAAGACTGTATCAACAGTATCAACAGTTATCAACTGTATCAAAGTTCATTAATTTCTTAAGTAACAGACTCCAATTCATGATTTCCCCTTCAAGAGGACATGCAAGTTCAAAGGAATATGTACTTCCTGCATTGCTGAATTAAAAGAGCATAATCTATGTATGTTTACTGGCTCAATACAAGATGAAATTCACTTATTAAATGCTGCAATATGGAAATATTTGTATTTCAACTCATTTTCTCTCCTTCTGGCAGACCAGGATTCTTTTCTCCAGGAACCTGTTTTCTTATTTTTCCTAGGTAAACTCTTATTTACATAGATATGTATCCTCAAAATATCTTACCTAGCCTCAATTTTACTTCTACAAGATTTTATTTTGGAAAGTTCATTTTCTTTCTTTTAATTCAATCTCCTCCTGAGGACAATCACTGTAGCACTTTTGTTATACTCACACTGAATTTCATATGTCTAAATATTTTTTCTATATTGATTTTATTTAAAAGAAGAATTGCCTGTCCTTGGGAGGGTTCCTAGAATTGTCTTGAGTCCAATATATGATGTCTATGATAGAATAACACCCAACTTTACATTTTATTTTATTTGCTTTGAGAGTTCAAGGTGTGTCTGGAAATCAGAAGAAATTAAGGATATGGTGGGATAGATTTTTTTTTTAATGGTATTAAATATCTCAATACCTCTTTTACTTTTTCAGGTTTGTAACTTGAAATAAAAATTACCATTTCTCATGTCTTCTGTAAGAGCAATAATGGGTATCTATGATATAATGATAACAAGCATATTTAGACCTTTGACAATCTGCTGAAAATTCATTCTTAAAAGACAAGGGGGTCTGTTTTAGGTTGCAAAATCATTCTACTGTCTTGATAGCTGGACCACTATGCTGCCTTCTCTGACCACCCCTGGGTCAGCAAAATGCTGGTCAGGAAAAATATACTAACTTCAGTAGAGGTAGGACCAGGATACAAGAATGACTCAATAATTTCTGGTCTGTGGTATACTAAAGGTAATTTGTGATTCTCTTAAGACAGAAATCTAAACAATACAAGGAGCACCTTATTCCCACCCCACCACCCCACCCCCCTCTCCAGGCTTGCTAATCATGTAAGGAATTCCAAGGAGGCAGAAGTTCTACCTAAAGTACACCAGAGCACTCATGTTGGGACATCTGCTATGATAAAATCCTTAGTTTAAATCTATCCTGCTTGAGATACACTAATTACGCTTGGGAAATTTTTCAACACGCTTAGAAAGGGGGAGTGTCTACAGGTATCAAAGTAGTAACACAGTCCCATGACTAAATCCATGCCTGGAATAAATCATCATAGATTACCTGACCTCAATCTATACTGATTTTTACAAAATGATGATCCAGTCTCAGAAGCACATGGAAACACTGAAAACCTTACACTTATCTGTAATACTCTTCTATCTGTTTAGTGTGGAAATAAATGTAGTTATGGAAATAAAAAGAGTGAGAGAATCATTTATAGTACTTCTTTCAAATATGCTCTCTTTTTTTTTTAATATAAATAGTTCTAGACAGTGGTTTTATTTTGCTAAAATTAATTACTTCTTTACTGTGCAGAAAAGAACCATACTTGTACCATTGTTTATCAAATACTTACTCAGTAAAATCATAAATGTAAATAATGTCATTTCTTAAAAATTTGCACACAAGAATATACCAGTGACTATACTGACAAAATATTCCCCATATTTGAACTTTGACCTGTGAAAGAAACTGAGTATTTGTACAGACTTGTAGGGACAGCAGAGGCGCCTGTAAGAGATGCATGCAGAAGAAGGAAACTGCTGTGGGTTCACTTTTTTTAAATTGCAGTTATTAGTCATCAAAGCACATTATTTATCAAAGCACGTTCTCATTGTCTTATTTACCCCCAAATGTTACTTCTACAATGAAAATGATTTTTCTAAGTATTATAAGATTTTATTATTGTGCTTACATGTTCATTCCAGGCATCCCCGGGCCACCTAAAGCATTCAGTGGGGGTCTCATTGCACCTCCATAGTTCTGCAATGATAACCAAGGGTCAGACTACCACAAAACAAAAAAACAAAACCAAAGAGGAGGGGGAAAGAAAGGACATTAGGTTAATGATATCCCTACATAACTGCTGACTGGATAGGCCAATGTAATTCATTCTTTCAGGAGTTTCCATTGTTGACTTAAAAAAATAATACTGTTAACCCCGTGGAGAAAGAATTACAAACAACAGAAACAGACTAAGAATACTTCAAATTTCAATGGTTTCAGGAGGAATTATTTATGCATATAGAGGTCAAGTTAATGGCCAGCAAGGGGCAAGTGTTAGAATGTACTCAACTTGTATACCAAGGAAGCTCGTTCAAAATCAGAAACCTGGATTTAGATTCTAAGATTTCTACATCATGGAATTTAAATAGAATTATTTTTAATTCAAGCTTGTTAGGATGTCAATAAATGCTTGCATAATATTACACCATATGATATCACTTTTATAACATACAACATAACCATTACCTTTCTCTTCCAATCAGTCAGTTCTAATAAACCCATGGTGACTAATATGAAAAGTATTTAATATGATAATGGGTTTATGCTCTCATGTCATGGAAGTTTAACTGTATTATTCACATGAAAAAGTAACAAAAAGGTCTATCTCACCTCAAAATCATAATGCACACCCTAATCTGTGTTAATCCTGCTACATTTTCTGGATATTTCAGAAGAATGAGTAATCGGAAATTCTCTAAAATGGACAGCCGTGCATTTTGGAAGGGGGAGGGGAATGACAAACAAGTGACTTATTTTAAAAAAAGCTAGGTCATTGTTGCAGTCTATTTCCCAATGATAAAACTAATACACTCTACTTCATGCATAATATACTGGAAACTGCATAAAGTATATGACTCCGGCTTATGGGTGTTCTCTATATTAGTCTGATTCACAAAACCATGTAAACATGAAGTCATGAATACATGGGAGAAATCCAACAGTGATATTCAAAGTGTGGGTCTGGAGCTCTTTATACCTTGACTGATATGATGTATCAGGTATTCAGAACTGATCTAGAACTGAGCTACAACTAGGATAGGAGGTTCTGTTGCTGCAAACAAAACCCCCAAACTTAAAATCCTGAAAGTGTCCCATTGATAGCTGGTTTGCAAGAATACAATCAGAGGTTGCAAACAGAAGCCCTCTTTCCAGACCCAACAGCATCATCTGAAGATAGTACTATCCACAGCTGCTGGTCATCAATCACTACTCACTCCTGCCTTTTTTCTGTGCAGCCAGTAGACCAATTCGTGCACATGGTGAGGCAAAAGTCAGACAGATTAACTCAAATTGCCTCATAAACCTAGGTTATCCCAGATAATTTTGCCTGAGCAACTCCTCTGTCAGAACTTTAGGGGAATAATTGATGGGTAGTCCAAGCCACTGGGTGCAGTAACATGACCAGTTGGCATTACTGGATCTGGAAGAGAACACAGTCCAACTGTAACAGACCAGCAGTTCCTTATCTGTTTTACTTCATTTTTCCATCTTGATGTAGAGGGCTGAGCCATTCTCCTTATTTGGTCTGTCTGTTATCTCCCCTTATTATTTTAATTCAGAAATCATTTGCATGGACTGGGGTTAAAGTTCTCTAGGAAATCTTGCAGAGCTGGAATAATCCGAATCAAATGTACTTCTAGAGTCAATTACTGCTAATTCTAATCAAATCTACTCCTTCATTGTAACATAAGAACACTTTCATTAAGTCTACCTACATATATGTTCCTTCAGCTACAGCTATACTCTGCAAAAAGTAAGTGCCCCAATTTGTTCCATATGGCTATTTCATAGAATCATAGAATGCACTGGGTTGGAACGGACCTTTAAAGGTCATCTAGTCCAATGTTTCTGTAGTAGGCAGGGACGTTTTTAACCAGATCAGATTGCTCAGAGTGCATGACCTTGAATGTCTCCAAGGATGGGGCCTCCACCACCTCCCTTTTGTTCAAAGACACCACCACTTTTTATCTGGTAGTTGAGTTGTTCATAAAAGTGCTCCCTAACATCAGGGGGACAAAATGAGACAGACTGGCCATGATTTTTTCCTTAAATATTTAAGATTACTCAGTTCTTTTTGAGTAGAAAGTGGGGACACATGGGAGGCTCACCAGCAAATAAGAAGGATGGGGAGAAGTAGCAGTCACAGACTGGAGGTAGTACCCCATTCACCTAGCATAACTACAGTTTGAAAAAGTCCTGAACCTGATTCTTTGGAGCTTTTCACAGATCAAGCATTTACAACCATCCACGGCTCTTTTTGCTTCATGTTATTTAGTCTGAAACAGTCTAGAATCATAACATACCAAACTGAGGTAAATTTTCTGTAAGTTGCCAAGCATATGCATGCTATAGTTGCTAAACTGGGCACAAGCATTTCTGTATCAGCACATTAGTTGTTTTGCAAGTTGACTGACTGTGCAGCACGGTAGCAGGTCTTCCCACCACAAGAGCACCTAAGTCAACTTTTATAGCACTGTAGCAAGAGGATGCTAAAAGTAGGTGTGAAAGATTTATCAATTTGGTTTTAGAAATGCTTCCAGAGAAGCTCCTAAATGTCAGAATCAAAGGTAGATGATGATCCATTTACAGAAAAGATGGATTTGAGAACTTAAATTTTGTGTAGATTAGAAATAATTTTCCCCATTTCAAGAGGCTGTTCAGTACAGAAAGAAAAACCTTATAAAAATACTGGATTTTAAGAGACAGCAAAAAATGGAAAAACTATCCTTAGTAAAACTGGCATGAGATCTGCCTGCTGTGTGACTAATGGTGCTGCATAAAGTATCAGCTCAATCTCATAGGGCACCACTGCAAAATTTCTCATTATAGCTCCAAAAGGCAAGTGGTAAATATAGTTAAATGCTACAGAAAAAATAACAATTGTATTTAATAATGGTTTGGTGGTCACGCAGCAGATCTACAGTAGAACTACACAACTGATTTCTACCAAGAAGACCCAAAATTGTAGACACAGTTATGAACAGATTTGAAAGGCACAGGTATTTAATCATTTAACATTCAGTTGCTATTCCAAGGAATAGAGAAGTCACTAGAGAGATTATCTGAAATAGGGAAGCAAAAATGCAAAGTGTGGGCACAACAAGCATGCTGTAAAATAAAAATACTGGCAACACCAGTATGAAACACCACAACCTAAATTCCTCTCCCTGAAAGTGTGGACAAAATACAGAATAATTTTTTTGATTTGTATTTCAGGTATGCATCAGAAATAATTTGTTTTATACCTCAGTTTACTGTTGAAATGTAATACTGTCAAATATCCACGTGTTCACACATTTGAAGAAAGAGCCTATGAACAATTATGACCAGGTCAGCACCATGGAGGAGGGTGATTCCTTCTATCCAAGGGTGCTTCACTCCTCAAAAACAGAGCTAGAGATGTTTGTGATTGACAAGGGAGAGAAATGGCAGCACAAACATCTCATTTTACATTAAAATCTCTCTAGAACTCACCAAAAATCTAGATCCACAGTGGAGGAAAGAAAAACTTCAGAGAATTTCAGGGGCTACTTTTGGTACAAAGAATTTGCCTAAATTAGAAGCATGAATCCTTTCTTACTAAACAGCATAATCGATTAGGTTGGGAGGATGAAGAAACACCTACCCAGTCCTTGGTCTCCTTTACAAATGTCAGCCTTTGAATACAATATATACTGGCTGTAGGATGAACGTAACTTCTTTGAAATAAACAAGTGAAGGGATTCCTCCTTTAATTTCAAATCTTAACTAAGGTGGTTGATGTTTTCATTTTAGACTTTGTACAGCTGTATCTCAGAATTGACTTTTTGTAACACAGGAGGTTTATTTTAAAATGAGATTAGAAGAATACGTCCCAGCCATCTTCAAGCTATCGAAAGCCAGAGTAATACATAGGTCTATCAATAAAAATATGTATCTATCTGCAGAATGTACCTGTGGTCCTAATGGAACCATTCCTCTTGGAGGAGTCATTCTTTGCATTGGCCCACCCATGTTTGGATGCCCTGCAAATAAAATAATATAACTTTAAAAACTATGCAATATTCAAACACCTTCTAAAACAACTTCAAGAAATTGTTCCTTGTTAATTAACAGAAAGTTAAAAAAGCTGCGGTAAGCTTTGAAAGATGCAAGTTTGACAAGACAGTACTTTCAGATGGTCCAACTAATTATTTCATTCACCTTGCTGCCGTGTTGGGTCCATCCCACTAGGCAATAATGGTTGACTTCCTGGGACACCTCCAAGTGCCTGCAGGCATAGAACCGTAAGTTAAAAGCATACAACGTTTCGAAACTTATGTTAAAGATATAATGCAGATTTTTAATTCCCAGACGTTTCTTCTGGGTCAAGAGTGATGTAGAAGAGTTAACTTTCCTAAATGCCCTAACTAAACATTCTAAGTGACTAACTAAACTAAGAGTCCTGAATGTCTTACAACTCTGACTATGTATCTGCGTGGGCAAATTCTTGAACTTCTGTGGAATTCTGCATAAATAATTGCCAAAATACAATTGCGTAATTTACTCCCTCCTGATAATTCCTTCACTTTAGCTTAGTTCTTATTTAACCTCCAAACACTGCATTTTTCTTGGGTACATGACAAATTTTCTAAAGCTTACATTGCTACATTCTCCCCTTTTAACCATTATTTTAACATTTATTTTCAGAAGCCAGGATTCAGGATTCAGAGAATACACCTGTATTCTCTGAGAGTGAGCTGTAAGTCAAACACACAACAAGATTCACAGGTAATTAGAGTGGTGATGAGGGGCACATTTTATCTTCCACTCTGCCTTACACTTGGAAGGGCATCAATGCTGAGATAAGCTTATTATCCATCTATAGCAGATAACAGTCACAAAACTTCTTCCTAAATCTTGTCTTCTGACCATGAAGGTACATTGCATTTTTGCTTCACCTCTGGTCCAAATTAAATGCATTTGGTTTATGTCCCCACATTTGAATCTGCTCTTTGGGTTTATAGTAACTGAGTTAGGTGTAAGGCTAATTTCTACAGTGCCTTGACCATATTTTAGTCAACTAGGAAAATGTTTTTATGAATGCATATCTGTAGCTCATCCACAAGGTGCAACTGAGTAGTTCAAAACAACACCACATTTTCAGTAAAGATGTATCCACAACGAGTAACTCTGTTTTTTTTGAAAGAATAATAGATGTGTTGCTTTCTGTGGGAATAGGTAAGTGACTCTTGACCCAGAAATACTGCAGTAGTCTTGGATACTTAGATAGGGGAACCCATCTGCAAATATTATACAGTTTGTTTCTGCAAGAGGTAGGAAATTCAAGATTAAGATGCACATGATTGCCTCAAAGGTAGTAGTACAGTCAAAGGCACTGCATTGCAAGATTAAGGGCAGAAACAAACAATCTGAGATGGCATCACTTAAATCAGTTTTACATATACTTCAGTGGTTTGAAGCCTGGATGATACATAAGAACAACAAATGAAGTGCACGCAGAAGTGTCAAATACTAGCAAGGCAGTAACTGGTAACATCTGCCAGAGATAGCAGGTGACAAGCAAGGTAACAGCAGGGAATTTGCTACCATGAGCACACATGACCAAGATTTAACTCATGCAGTCATTACACTGTGGATCATTACAAGAGGGACTGTGGTTCCTTTCTAACATGTCATACCACTTTTCAAGAAAAACAATTGTACCTGCACAGCACAATGCATTGACAACAGCAAATAACCTTGTAGGATTTCATCTCGTAGGATGTGATCTTCCAACTGGAGGCAACTTAAGGCTCACTTGTGTGGTGCTTGGAAGGCACTAACTTTCCTTGCAAGAAAGCCTAGATCTAGCTCACATAACCCTTACACACCACTGGACTGTGCTGCACGCCCTGTGTCACCCTTCCTTGCCTACAAAACACATTTCCTACTGCAAGGCATTAAGGAATTATAGTTACAGTGGGAATTTTAACTCTGGTTTTTACTGACTTCCATCTAATTAAAATTTCAGCCTTACAGCTGCACTACAATAGCTTATTACTTCCACACAATGCCCATCTATACTGTAACTTAAATAATGGCAGTGTTGTTAAAAGTTGTAATTCATGAATGCAGCATAATGTAAATGAATTGTAAGAGTTGTAATTCACTGGGATTATGTGATTATGTTACGGTTCTGAACTGAAAATATCACAATGTGCAGACAAAAGTGTTTCTGAAACTAAAACTGCAGATTGGCAGCACTTTCACAGCACTCACCACATCCAGTTTCTACCTTCCAGTATTTACAGTATTCAGAAACATAGAAATAGAAACAAAGGAATATGTGAAACCCAAACACTGGTGTATCTTTGGCCAAGATATTATGGAAGTGCAAAAATCAGGAAGATATTTTGTACTGAGTTACAGTAGGAAATATTTAACTGAAGTGCTAATGTCACTGTACTCTTATGCTGTCCCTAGATGATTACTTCAGCAAGGTTGCTGAAGTAACCTTTCTCACCCTTGAGAGAAAGTTGCTATGGCTCAGGAAACCTGCCTGGAAACGGATATATCCAGCTCACTAAAACTCCTGCTTTGTGGCAATATTGTGCTGCTGCTAAAGACAAGTTTGTTAATGTTATATTATACAGATATAAAAACTAGCCAGAACTGAGGTTAGGGTATCAAAGTCTTCTCATCAAGCTGTGACAACAAGAAAGACAGTCCTAGAAGTCTAAGTTGGACCAAAGCCATCTATCCTATCAGCCTTTCCCAACATTGTAAACAATCCAGTTTTTCTCACAGAGCCAATATGTTTCTGTCAGCTTATCTTTAACTTTTCATCTGCTGACAACCGCCTTCTCCTCCTCTATCTGCCCTATGGAAAACTTAAAAATACAAATGCTATCTGCTTCCAGAACCATTTTTTTCACAGATGGGCCAATAAAGGTCTCTGCTGATGAGCAGTGCAACGCATTCTTGTTGCACTGGCATACATATCCTTCAATGGAGATGAGAGAAAACTGTGAATTCAATGCTTTTATAGAGTCCTCAGAGTGTCTGTAAGAGCCATAGAGCACTTTATGACATCTGTTTTTCACCAGTAATTCCCATATTTACTATGAACTAAATATACTTCATATATGCAACAAAGAGTAAGGGGGAGTGATGTATTTTACATAAAATTCAGTAAAAAAAATAAAATTCTTAGCGCTAACTGTGTGATGTGTTTAGGAAACTTTAGAGTTTTACAGCGGTGGGGACATACTGCCTTCAACTCAGAGCAGGCAGCACTGGTTGGCTGAGGTTAATGCAGCACCACACAAGGCAACCATATCCTCTATCCTCCCTCTACAAACAGCCTTAATGCACAATAAATTTTGCAGAGTAGACACTGGTTAATCATAGGAATGTGAGTTGGTAGTGGCATGGCCACACTTTATCAAATAACTCTTTAATGGTCAGGCAAAATGTGGTGGAGGGACAGGGCGAGTTTTATGGCTAGTGAGCCCCTGGTAGCCAAAAAGACAACATTCCCTATTCCCAACACTGTACCGTCACCCTGGACCACAACAGTGACAAAATCTTACCTGATTGGGTATTCTTAAAGGTGGCCTTGGACCTCCAGGGTACCGAGGGGACATGAAAGGCTATGAAAAAAAGAAATAGTGCTGAAAAATTCAAGTTAGCTTGTAAACACTGCATTGAGTCATTTGGTGTATGTCTTGTGCTATGCTCACATGTTCAAACATCCAGCTTAAAATACTTCCACAGAGCACTCAGTATATTATTGCACAATGTTTAGCTGAGCTAAGTAAGTGTAGAGATTCTTAATGAATGCATCTATCAAGATATATTATTTAAAACTTTGCTATAGCAACGGTGAATGAAGAATATAAAGAACTTAATTCATTAACAGTGAAGAATAATAAACCATTTAGCTCATATAATCACATATCTATGCCTTCCACTGAAGAAGAGGGAAAGATAGGAACCCAGGAACAGAAAACAAAAATGTTCTTGGGAGAGTTGAAGATAAGTAACATCATAATAATTCATAAATACTTTCCATTCACTTTTTCATAATAATACAGTAAAATGCAATACAAGATTTAACCTGTGAAGGCATAGTTTTCAAGTTTATGTCATAAATATTTATAACTATGGTTCCATTAAACATATTAATTCAATGTTGCACTCTTCCTATCCTTCCATATTTAACTTCAGGCTCACACAGTAAATCTCCTTCAAAACCAAATTTATACCCAAATCTGTCGTAACACCCTGCACCTTGTGAGGTTTTAGTGACTCTTGGCTAAAACTATACTACTTCATAGCCCACAAACAAGGTTGGCAGTACCAGCAAATACATTTAACATCTCTATTTATTCCATTTCAAAGTGTGACAATAATCTAGAAATCTAAAAAGTCAGGAGATTAGTGGCAAGTGTGAGAGATCTACAGGAAAAAGGCACTAACATCTGACTAAACAGATGATGAAGAGGATCTTTTGGCAAGCAAGCCTACCTATAACTGCAAAAGAAAATGAAGAGCTAAAAGTATGCTGTGACTGTGAACACGGGGACAAAAATGACTGACTCTTTATACTGTGAAAGAAGCGCTCACTTCTGCTCATGACACTGCCACTGGAGACAAGGGAGAGATAAAGGCAAGGCATCTGCTGGGACTTCCTAGGGGCAATCTCCGATGACGAATGAGCTGCTGCATGTTTAAACCCACTCTTTGGGGTCTCTTAGAAAAGAAACAAATGTATCTACACAGGCATCAGTTGCACCACAGGCAGTTCACTAAAATTCCATGATCAGCATCACTGTTTTACAAATGAATGGTCTATATCAGCTCCATCAGCAGCATTGTGTTATAAACTAAAATGCCAGTGATCATCAGTGCTAGTAATGTGTTTAGTAATAGTAGCAACAGCGAGCAAAAGAATTCTAATTATTTCACCACTAACTAGCAATGGAATTTTTCCTATAACCTTGCTTTAAAATATGTAAGAGAACCTTTCACATCTTAGAATGAGATGAAAGACAAAATTATGTAATCCATATACACAGGGATTCAAAACAGAAATTAATTTAGAATACCAAGGATTTACAAAATGGAGAAGAGAGTTCAATGATAACTATGAAAATATTAATAGCAAATGCATTTGAAATTACACGCTAGAGAAGAGGGGGACTTCTTCACACCCTCTCTCTGGTAAGAAACAAAGCAAAAAGGGTTGTGCACATGGTGAAGGCCATAAATATTCAGGCCCTTGTAAAGCAGTAGAAGTCTGAGGAAATTTAAGAGTTTCAGCAATTTCCATAAAGGTCAACCAAGTGCATTTATGGACTGCAGCACACTCTGGGTTTGGCTTACCTCATCCAGCAGATGAAACCTTAACTTTATTTACAGTTGTAGAGTTCATAAAAGGGAAATCAGCAGTGTCTCTCAAGTCAACCATATCTTAATGTAGAATCACACTACTAATATTAGAATATAATAGTGCGTTACTGGCAGAACACCTCCACGATGGAAGGAAACCTGCTTGTCAGCTCTTTCCCAGTGGGTTCACCTTTCTATGCAGTTTCTACAAATACCTAAAAACTTAAGTTTTTCTTTAATAGAGTTGAAATTTTATTTTAAAACCTGAAACTAATATCCTGCTGCATTAAGAAGAGGAAGAACCTTAATATAAAGTCACAATTTCACTTTCTAAAATATAATTTACATTGTTTCTAATGCCTCACAATTAAGACTTCATATTTTTTGATTTGCTGTGCCCCTGAGGTCAAGAGCTGCTTCAGATTTTTGAGAAGGCCTGGATATAGGTAGGTCTCAAGTCTACTTAACAAAAACCTCACCATGTAAGCCTAGGACTGTTCTGTGAAATGATATATAAGTCATGAAAGGGTTTTTTTGCAGCACTGTTTACTAAGGAGGCATCAAAGCAGACTTTAAGAGCCAGTGCATCTATTCTTCACTGACTTTAAACATATTTGTGGAAGTGTTTAAACCTTCTCCTATTCTTTAAGCAACGGGATCCAAGTGGAATTGCAAAGAATAACTTCTAGTAATTTCCAAATTTTTCTGGTGGTTCTTGATGATCCACAGATACAAACAATGAACAGTCTATAGGCAGGAAAATATGAAAACAACTGTGAAATACAAATAATGTTTTGATGAATAGAAGTACCAATGAAGGTCCATATAGCACTGCAGAGAATGGTGAAATACTGATGTTCAAGTACAATTTTAAAAAATGTTACACCATTTGGGACAACTTTAGTACTTAAGTTTACCACAGAAATTCTACCATTAACAATAAATTCGTAAATATTTTTATTTTTTGCCAGATAATAAACTTCTCCCTCTCCATCACCAATGCTATGTTTGTCCACAAAAAGTTCTACTGAGACTTATCAAGACAAAGAAATTCCATCAGATGTTTTATGAAAATAAATAAAATACGAGCAGCTTTTCACTACATTGGACACACTTTCTCAAGTCTCACACACATACACTTTATTAAGCACCAGGCATTATGATAGACACAAATTCAAGCTGTAGACACTTTCTCTCACAAGTTGTTTCACAACATCCTTTGTAATTAATAAGAACAACTGGAATTTACTCTCCAATCTAGTTTCACTTTATTGTTAAAAGTTACTAAACTGACCATGGCCTAGTGAGGAACCACTGTGGACTTAACATTTCTTATGGCTAGTAGCTCTCTTTCCTTGACTTCTTGGAAACTTTTTCTTCCCCTTCTCCTAATGGTATTTCAGCATATATATCACAAAATGTAATTAATTCAAACCAGTGATCACAGATTTTGAATTGGTCAGTGTAGCACTTGTCCAAAGACAAAAAAATCAATTCTTTGCATGTTGAAGACTTGGACATTTTTGCTACCTCAGATTTGTGTCAATTCAAAAATCAGCATCTTTATAGTCAAAACCCTTTAGTGGATCCCCACACTAAATTCTCAGCAGGACAGACTCCTTATTTGTCTCAGTTCAGCGGAGGACTGGATAGGTGCCATGCCAATGAATCAAATACTTTCTTGCTTACTCCAGCTAGCTGGGGGAGAGCGCTGTCAGCAACACATGGAATACAAGAACACTTCTTCCACCTAAAGGTTATAGACATGTAACTCTTCAAAAAATAGGGTAAAAATAGGAACAAACAATTAATCTGGAATATATGCCAAAAGATAGGTACTGTGACTTAATAATCATAGAATCATAGAATGGTCTAGGTTGGATAGGACCTTAAGTATCATCTAGTTCTACCCCCCCTGCTATGGGCTGGGACACCTCCCACTGCACCAGGTTGCTGAAAGCCCCATCTAGCCAGGTCTTGAACACAGCCAGCAATGGAGCATCCACAACTTCCCTGGGCAAACTGTTTCAGTGTTTCACTACCCTCAGAGGGAAGAACTTCTTCCCAATTTTTAATCTAAGACTACTCTCTTCAAGTTTAAAACCATTACTCCTTGTCCTATCACTACAAGCCCTTGCAAAAGTCCATCCTCAGCTTTCTTGTAGGCCCCCATCAGATATCGGAAGTCTGCACTAACATCTTTCCAGAGCCTGCTGTTCTCTAGGATGAACAACCCCAACCCCCTCAGACTGTCCTTGTAGGGGAGGTGTTCCAGCCCTCTGATCATCTTTGTGGCCCAATAATGCAGCAATATCTTTAGCATTTGGGTAGGAAGAACACAGGAGGGGCAAAAGTTCTTACCTGCTAGAGCCCTCTCTGTGAAAAACAATGTAGGACACCCTTCAAATAAAATTATCTGGCATTTCAGGGCCAAGTCTTAAGTGTAAGATGTTGCAAAGTCTCTGTAAGGGAAGCCAACGTTTTGAAGCTGATCTGACTGAGGGATAAGGGTATTACCAGAGTCACTCCATCTCACAGAAATTTTCATGGGGTAAAATACTTCTCATGGGTTTCCAGTCACTAATGCAGCCTTCAAGTCCTTCTAATCCACAACAGGGATGTTACTCTAAGTACAAGGAGGTGTAAACAATGCTATGGTGCATTACCCTAAGCTACTTCTTAGAGTTAAGGAACTGTCACATACACTAATATATTAAGAAAAGCAAATAAACCCCAAGTAAAAACCCAAACAAGAAAACAAAAAAAATCAACAAAAAACTCCAGACAACAAACAGGGGAGGCGGAGGGGAGGGGAGGAGATCACAGCTAAGCCATAACTGTGATGGTGATGCCACCAGCATTTGAAAACACGTGTCATTCAAGTTGCAGCAACAGCAGAAGATTGTGGTAACTGTTTTGGAGAACAGCCAACTAAACACATCTGTGAACACAGTATACTGTGATTACTGCCTTCAGGTATCAAATTCAGTAATTTGCTATCACAGAAAGCATCTTGAAGGATGCTGTCATGAAGCTGAGACAATGGGAAGTTTAGTAGAAGCTTTTAAATGTATGTATTTATCAACTTCAAGTAAAATGAAAAACAGCCTAAAGTACTAAAAACAGAATACTGAAAAAATCCTAGAAGAAAAGCAAGCAACGCAAAAGAAAGCCAAGACATGAAATGTCAAATTTAATAAGCTCCCTGCTCTTACCTGTAGCATCTTATCATGGTGAATTGTTACAAATACTTAAAAAAAAATTTAAAGTTCAAGAACCTCAATGATGCCGCCACATGTAGTACTTTTGTTTCTGATAAAGAAACAATCCAGCTGTGTACAGGCAGAGTAAAGGGTGTTATAAATGGTATACTTAATACAAGTTCTGTGTGCAGGTGTGCATGTGCAATGTAAAAATCTTGTAAAATACTATTTTTCTTAATCCCAGTGAACATAAGGGAAGCAACACTGAAGCAGAGTTGCCTCACTGCCCGTATTTAGGTTCCAGTGTGCAGAAAAAATGATTTCATAAAAAATATCCACCAGGAAGCTGATGACATGAAGGCATAAAAGCTGGCACATTTCTCTGCCTGCTGTGTAATTCTTAATTTGATGTTTCTTACTTGTTTGGGCAACTCTAGAATATGGTGTGTTTTAGTTTTCTTGTACCTAACATCCGTGGAATAAAAGAAATTAAACAGTAGTGTACTTCTAAGTAAGATAGATTCCAGTAAATCTAGGTTTCTTTAAATTCACTTCCCTTCCAAAAGCTACCAAATATAATTTACTTTCCAAATATGGGGCTTTTTTCTGCATTGGCATTTTTATGCTTTTTTTACTCATACCATTGCGTTAATTGACCACATTTTCTCCTACATAAATTGCAAAATTTACATTAATCCAAAGTCAAATAACTAATCCTGAATATTAAATTTCAATTCCTATTAAGGCTGAATTTTTAATGTGATTGAATTTATCATAAATATCTTTAGCTGTTCCAATACAGACATATTACATGACATCCTACAAGTTGTCATACTGGATAGCACAACCTTTAGTGACAAACACACACACGAGAAAAACAAGAAAATGTAGTTCAGAAAGAATTACTGCAGTTATTGGGCCTCAGTAATGGTGAGGATGCACATAACCTGCTAACCACAAGAATACCGAGAGCTAAAATCTCAGCAAACAAAATTTGGGCTGAGGAGAATAACATGGAATAAGTATTGCTTGAACAGTGGAACCCTGGCTATATGGTATGAAAACCCCCCTTCCTAAATCAGGGTAGCTTAAAGTAACAATGCTCATTGAGATTCACATCAACATCTTCTCAGCTAGGTGTACTAAAAGGTTTGTAAGCTCAGGAAAATATGTGTTTGGCTGGTTAAAGCAGGACCATGTGTATGTTTTAATGCACACCACCAATCTAGTTGAAATGACTACATTTAAGGCTGCTGCAGAAAGCAGGACAGTAGCTCTACCTGTCACAAACAGCTAAAATACACCTTGAAAGGCTGACCAGCTAGCAGCAGGGTGACTTAGGGTCTGGAGAACTAGTCCTGTGAGGAGAGGCTGGGAATTGGGATTGATGCAGAGAGGATCCATCTCTAAAAAGAGCTCCATGCAGTCCTGGAAGAGGATACCCCTGTCATGCTCTTACTACATTTTACATGGCTTAGGAAAGCAGAGGTACAAGTTCTGCTTGTATCAATCAGTGAAACACACTTTTAGCACTCAGTACAGAAAATGACTGAAATGGTATTAATTGGTTTGTATAATTTAGTCACCATAATGAGCACAAACCCTAGATACTCCTTATCACTAGAAGCTGAAAATGGAACCACAGGCTTAATTTGTACACACTATGACAAATTATTTTATATTAATTGTGCTGCTACTTGAAGAGCAGGTATTGTTAAGAGGGTCCAAGCTGCCAGCATCAAGGTCATAAATCAGATGGGAATTCTCATAATGACCAAATCTCTTCATTTATTAATTTACAGTGCTAAATGATAAAAAGTGAAATAAACCAAAAATCTTTGTCCTCCTCTCTTCCATTAAAACTGAATTCAACTGCAAAGTTCCATATTCTGTCTCTGAAAATACAATTCATATTCATCTTTTTTTTTGGTTCTCAAACTGTTTTACTGGTGAAAAGGAGGGACATCATGTAACTATTTACACTCCAAACGATAAGAAATAAGACTGCCCTGTATTTTTATTTCTTTTTCTTATTATGGCAGAAGTGCTGAAAAAGGATTATTACTAGGAAGTAATATTTTAATATATATCCTTAAGACTCCTGTATTTTACAAAATGGTTTCAAGGCGCTTTACAACTACGGCACTGGTGTGCCTGTTTCCATTCTCAATGAGAGGGGCTTTCGTCCCCATCTGAAGAGTACTAGTGGTGAACCATAAAATAAATGTGAACTGAATTTATCCAAGTTAGTTTACAATTCATATACTTCCATTTATTTATTTTCCTCTACTTTTTTGTGGACATCACCATCAGCAGTAACGGTCACCACAGTGCATAGGACAACCTTCTTTATTAATATATTTTAATTCTAACCAGGGCTAAACTAAATGAGATCTCAAAATTACACTCTTGTGCTGTCACAGCCTGCTGATAACTTAACCACTGCAAAGCTGGGACAGGCTATCGTCAATTCTTAACAAAAAGAAATATTTTCCTATTAAACTGTATTTTACTGTTAATTATACAACCCTTCTTGGATTCCTTCACACCTCCCCACCCCCCCCCCCCCCCCCCCCCCCCACCCCACCCACCTGGCTCGTCTTTTTG
>JANHFX010006935.1:0-17401 GCA_027560015.1 Chloroceryle amazona
TTGCTCAGCATTGCTCAGCTCCCCTCTCAGGCTGCTCTTCTCCAGCTGCACAGCCCCAGGGCTCTCAGCCTGTCCTGCCCACAGAGATGCTCCAGCCCCTCAGCATCTTTAGAGCCTCTGCTGGACTCTCTCCAGTAGCTCCTTGTCTCTCTCAAACTGGGGAGCCCAGAACTGAACACAATACTCCAGAAGTGGCCTCACCAGGGGAGGGTAGAGGGAGGGAGAACCTTTCTCAACCTGCTGGACACACTGTTCTTAATGCACCCCAGCAGATCATTGGCCTTCTTGGCCACAAGGACACATTGCTGGCTTATGGTGAACTTATCCACGACAACTATATCTGTATTGAAAGCAAATACTGCCTCGACGTTCTAAACAATAATACATCTCTCCAAGCTCTGCATATCCAGCTAATAAATAACAGAGAAGACCCAATAGAGACCTGAAAGCACTAGAAACAAGACAAGGAACTCCAGCAACATTCCATGCCCTAAAATCAGGAGGCTTCACGCAGGGCTTATGCTATTAGAGAGGCACAATGGGATGAGCACATCACGCGATGCTAAGCTCGGGCTCCTAAGCTGTGGCTCCTTGAGGATTAGCAAAGGAAAGCGTGTGGGGGAGGTGGCTGGAATGGAGGAAGGGAACTGGTTTAGTGTTACCAGGCTTTAGAGTATCATGGGGGTTGGTGGCTGTGAGAGAGTAGGACAGTAGGAAGGAAGGACTCATCAGCTGCATGGGAAGGTAGAGAAGACACAAGGTGATGCTGTTGCCCAGCAATATGTTCTGCTTTTCAGTTAGGATGTGGGGTGACCCACTTGTGTGAGGAGTCCAAGGCAGGTGCTTCCACCGCTTCGTGCTCCCGTGGTCCTTCAGCTCCCACCACTCATGATGCACATCGGAAGGATCACAGTGGCATGAGGGAGACGTGGGCAAGACAAGGGAAGCAGGATGGCCAGCAAGAGTGGGAAGGGGTGTGGGCAGGAGGGGTTCCACGTGCAGAACATGACCAGAGACCAGAAAGGGGAAAGTTGCATTAATCACGATGGCTTCATAAGTATCTCAGGACTTATCACGGGGATGGGCTGGGTAGGTGCTGCACCCGTGGCTTGAAGAGGGAAAAAAAATGAAGGGAGGAATGATATAAGGGAATGGAGGCAAATCATCCAATGCCTGTATGACCAAGGGGATTTAGAGGTGGTCCTGAGGGACTGGTTTCACTGGAAGAGAAGAACTGGGTGCCTGGAGTCAGTAATCAAAAAACATACAAAGTGCACCCAAAGTTGCTCAGGAAGGCAAATGTAGCCTGGTTAAGAAAGGGTCCATTCTCACCAGCTCCAAGGCTCAGTCTGGTGGGACACATGGTCCAGCACAGACATGTTCAGTCCTCCCTAAGGACACCTCTGTGGTGGGAGTCCAAAGCCCACTTGGACAGACCTGTTCACAGCTGTGTTGCAGGTATTACTGGTGTCTGCAGCATGCTTTTGAGATACACCACACACCTCCGGGCATCTCCCAGCCCAACACACAGCCAAACAACCCTTTCACCATCCTTGGAAAGGCTCTTAGAGCATTTGTCTTGAGCTTGACTTGGACCACCTGCAACTAGAGTCACCAGGCAGACACCCATGTCCTGCTATACCCTTGGAGGGTAGATTCAGGCTTCCAGCTCTTATCTTGGAGATGAATCTCCCTTTGGAGTCATATGTTGGCTACAGAGAGAGGACAATATGATGAGGTCCAGGAACTCTGAGCACCCTGCTCTAGTTGCAGATGTCCCTGCTCAGTGCAGGGGGGTTGGACCTTTAAAGGTCGCTTCCCACCCAAACCATTCTGTGATTCCAAACACGGTGGTCCCTCACTATGGTCTGCTGAGAATGATTCCTGGTCAGTGTAAACCCTTGAGGTTCCCAAGGTTGTTTGGGTCAGTGCTTGTTCATCTGGGCTAAAACTAGCAATTTGGCCATATGGGTGACAATCCCTGCCCCAAATTGTTTAATTCCCAGATACAGAAAGAGCCCTGCTTAATTTATCTTCAAGTATGGTAGAGTAGGACAGTGGCTATGTGGCCTTCATGACCAGGTCAGGAGCAAAACAGAGGACTATATATCAAAGACCTTCACAGTGTCAGCTCATAAAATATGAGGCAAAATTGTAACTCATGCAAAGAAAAGGAGCCTCCTTTTTACTCTAAAAGTGAAAACGCTGCAACCGAGTAATTACTCCAGCCCTGGCTATCCAGTCAGAAAGCATCAGGCATTTCTGAGCAGCGCTGAATGAGGGACCGACGGGGCTGGTTGGCATTTCATTCCAGCTTCCTTTCACTTGAGCAATCCTCTCTTGAGACTCTTGCTTTAGTCACTTAGACGTCTCCTTGCACTCAAGGCTGCAGCAGCATGTGCTCGAAGAGATTCTAAATGGCTTTTCTGGGGGCATTGTTTTGCTTAAAACTATTTCCTTCTCCCTGAGTAGCTGTTCCTCCTGTTGCTCGGGATACCTGGTGCACGTTCACAGAGATATGTGATCTCTGGCCAAATTATTCTCCTAATCACCAACTTTCTTCTGGTCTATAAATAGCCCCTGGAACTTTAACCGGCTGCACTCATCATCTTCCCTCTTCTTCTGGGTCTCAGATGGTGTCAGCCCTTGAAATGACTTTCCTTCTTGCATTTCTATAATAGCCATGCTTTTCTCCCAAACGTACCTGACATCTTTACCCAGAGAAGCCTCAAGTAGAAGTTGGACATTTCATAGGTGATATTCACCTTTGCTCCGGGGTGATGGAAAAGCCTGAAGAGCAGCACAAGTATAAATTTGTTCAAGGAAAGAAAATGGCCAAAATTCCAGAAATGTTTTGTAAAGACAAAAGTTTGAGGCTATTCAAATGAAAAAAGGGGAACAACCGGCCTGAAACTCTTTCCATTTTACCCTGCCATGTGTAATATATAAGTTGACACTCGCTGAAGGTAATGTTCAGTGGAGGTGCAGGAAATCAGAGGTCCCTCCACTGTATAGAGCAAATTTATGGACTTCACTGCCAAAGGTCACCAAGTCAACTGCTCTGACTGGATAATTGCATGACCATGACCATTTGTAGCTCTGCATGCAAAGATCCTGTAATAAAGGTAATCAAATCAAATCTCATGCTTCAGGGTATAAGTGGATCTTATGTAGCAGCCAGAAAAGAGGTTTTCCACCCACACCCCCAGAACTGTGCAGTTAGTTCGGTGTGCTTTGGAGGTAACTTCTGAAGCTTCAGGTTTTGGCTATGGCTGGAGGCAGGAAGCAGGATTTGATGAGCCGGCGGTCTAACCGGGTATGGCAATTCCTACACAAGAGCTGGGGACATCATGAAATGGGAAGTGCACGATTAATGTGCTGCAGTGAGCCATTCTGCTGCCACCTTTGGCAATATATGCAGTTCAGGAGATAGGCTCAACAGCAAACCGTAGGCTGAAGCATCGAGAAAGGACCAGAGGGCACTTAAGCAATGGAGTCTGAAATATCCTCGGAGACTGCAGGTGGCACTTTGCCCAGTTCAAGAATGAGGACTGATGGAGAAGCCCTCAGTCCACCGTGAACACTAAAGCACCGAACCTCCCTCCCGTCACAAGCCGTTGGTATTCGTGTTAATGACAAGAGCAGCCACGGTGCTACCACTGCTGCAAGACACAGAAGAAACCTAACACCCTGGTGGGTATCATGCTGGGCAGCAAAGACTGTGGTCTACAGCATTTATGTAGAGAAACCTTGGAAATCAGATCCTGTGCAGACCTACCACATTTAGATTAGATATAAGGAAGATGTTTTTTACTATGAGGTTATAGAAACACCTGCCCAGGTTGCCCAGAGAGGTGGTGGCTGCCCCATCCCTGGCCCCATTGCAGGGGAGGTTGGCTGGGGCTCTGAGCACCCTGCTCTAGCTGTAGATGTCCCTGCTCAGTGCAGGAGGGTTGGACTAGGTGACTTTTAAAGGCCCTTTCCAACACAAAGCTTTCTGTGATCTGTTCCTGTGTGGGCTGCCCTGGGTGATCCTCCTTTGGCAGGGGGCGTGGACTCAATGATCTCCAGAGGTCCCTTCCAGCTGCTACCATTCTATGATCCTGTGCTTCTGTGCCCCCTTCCAGCAGCTGGTATCTGATGCAACAAAGAATACACAGGCAAAATACTTATTTGCTTTTACTCATTTTTGGCCACCTCCATCCTCTCCAGCTCTCCTTGGTCACACGTAAGGAGTCAGACCCCTCTCCCACAAACATGTATGTGTTGGCTGCACTGGGTAATTGCAGCCCTGCAGAGTCTGGTGAGACCATATCAATACCAATTCCAGCACCAGCTGGGGCATCCCTCTGATGAGTTCTCCTCTATTTTGCATGGCGTAAACACCAGGAGGGAAGAGAACTATTTAGGGTGGAAGGGAAACAGAGGGTATTGGGAATTAATTCAGTGCTGTGAGGTTGTCTGCAGACAATAAGATCCTGCTGTGCCCTAAATCTGAATCTTTCCAGTCGGAGCTTAGCCCACTTTGGAGGTTGCTGAGGAGCAAAGCAGAGCAGGGAGAGGAGTGCTCAGCACAGGGGTTTGGCTGCTTTGAGTATCCAGACAGATGTTATAGATTCATAGAATTAGGTTGGAAAAGACCTTTAAGATCGAGTCCAACCATTAACCCAGCACTGCTGGGGCTCCACTAAACCAGGTCCTTCAGCACCACATCTACACAGCTTTGAAACCCCTCCAGGGATGGGGAATCCACCACTGCCCTGGGCAGCCTGGGACAGCCCTTGACAACCCTTTTGTGGAATAAACTTTTCCTCATGTCCAACCTAAACCTCCCCTGGTTCTACCTGAGGCCACTTCCTCTTGTCCTGTCACTTCTTACTTGGGAGAAGAGACCGACCCCAAATGGCTCCAACCTCCTGTCAGGAGCTGTCAGAGCCAGAAGGTCTCCCCTGAGCCTCCTTCTCTCCAGGCTCAATAACCCCAGGTCCTTCAGCTGCTCCTCACCACCCTTGTGCTCCAGTCCCCTCCCCAGCTTCGATGTCCTTCTCTGACCATGCTCCAGCCCCTCAATGTCGTTCTTGGACTGAGGAGACCAAAACTAAACCCAGGATTTGAGGGGCAGCATCCCCAGTGCCCAGTAGAGGGGGATGATGCCTGCCCTAGTCCTGCTGGCCACACCGGTGCTGATCCAAACCAGGATGTTGGTGCCCTTCTTGGTCTCCTGGGCACACCCAGCCTCATCTTCATCTGGCTGTCAACCAACACCCTGAGGTCCTTTTCTGCTGGGCAGCTTTCCAGCCACTCTGCCCCAAGCCTGGAACATTGCATCTTCTCTGGTAGCCCCTCAGCAAGGCCCTGTGGATGCTCCGAAGCCTTCAGTGCTATACCCAAACTGCTGTCACCTCTGATGCAGAGCCTCTCATTTCTTCATCACCTCCCAGTCCTAATGCTTCTTACATGTGGAGGAATGAGGGCTGCAGCTTTGGGACTGTGGACTTTGCCCTCTGCCATACTCACTACAGCAGCCCCACGTGTGCAACCCATATGCAAATTGTGTGGCAGAGAAGCTGAACGTATTTGCAGCCTTTCTGATTTGGTTGGGACCCTCTTGGGTCAGAAGGGTCTGCATCCATTTGGGTGCATCCCTTAGATGAGTAATCACACCCTAATTTTGTCCCTTAGCAGTTTGTTCTGGGGAAAGGGGTGAAAAATCCCCTCTGAAAATTTTCAGGTGTTCCTTGACATCTGTTTCTTGCACCCCCTTATTGTCAGCTCCTGGCTATTCCTGAACATGCTCCAAGCCTGAGGAAGTGAGGAAGAAGGGCAGGCTTGTGACATTGCTGTGCCCATGTGATGTAGGCTGATCTGCAGGGACAGGGCTGTGCCATCCTTCTCCATGCTGAAGAGGGACAGGGAACTACTGGAGAGAGTCCAATGGAGGCTCTTAAGATGGTGATGGGAGCATCTCTGTGCCCAGGAAAGGCTGAGAGCCCTGGGGCTGTTTAGCAGGAGAAGACAAGACTGGGGCCAGTCTTTTTTCAGTCTCTTCTGGAGAAGATGGGGCCAGGCTCTTGGCAGTGGTGCCCAGCGCCAGGACAAGGGGCAACAGGCACAAACTGGAACCCAGGAGGTTCCATTTGAACAGGAGGAAAAAATTCTTTCCTGTGAGGGTGACAGAGCCTGGCCCAGGCTGCCCAGAGAGGTTGTGGAGTCTCCTTGTCTGGAGAGATTCCAAACCCATCTGGACAATGGGATCCTGGGTCCCCTGCTCTGGGCAATTCTGCTTGACCAGGGACGTTTGATGAGATGATCTCCAGAGGTGCCTTCCAACCCCTCCCATGCTGAGGTTCTGTGATTTAGGTCTGCTGAGTCAAAAAAAGCCTCTTTCCCCTAAGAGCTGAGCCAGTGTCTCCGTAGCACCATGGCTCATCCCACTCAGGAATGGCAGGAACCTCTTCTCCCTGATGCATCACTGTTAACGTTTCTTCTTTCTCCCCTCCCTGCAGGCCACAGAGACAACGTTGCCCAGAGCCAGGCTCACGGCCAGCGCACGCACCGAGATGACAGCCATCCTGGAACGGATCAGCACGCTGTCCCTCAGCGGGCAGCATCTCAGCCGTCTCCCCAGGCTGCTGGAGGATGGCTTCCCCAAGATGCCTTGCACGGTTAAAGAGTGCGAGGTGCCGCAGCTCTTCCGTGAGCCATACATCCACACCGGCTACCGTCCCACCGGCCAGGACTGGAGGTACTACTTCCTTAGCCTCTTCCAGAAGCACAACGAGGTGATCAACGTATGGACTCATCTGCTGGCAGCGCTGGCCGTGCTGCTGAGGTTCAAGACGTTTGTGGAGGCTGAGCAGTTACCAGTGGACGCGTGGTCCTTGCCTTTGCTCATCTTTGTCCTCTCCTCTGTCACCTACTTGACCTGCAGCCTCTTGGCCCACCTACTGCAGTCCAAATCGGAGCTGTACCACTACACCTTCTACTTTGTGGACTACGTCGGAGTCAGCATCTACCAGTACGGTAGCGCCTTGGCTCATTTCTACTACAGCTCTGACCAAGCCTGGTATGACAAGTTCTGGCTTTTCTTCCTGCCAGCAGCTGCTTTCTGTGGCTGGCTGTCCTGTGCCGGCTGCTGCTACGCCAAATATCGGTACCGACGGCCTTACCCCATCATGAGGAAGATGTGCCAGGTGATCCCAGCCGGGCTGGCCTTCATCTTGGATATCAGTCCTGTCGCTCACCGGGTGGTGGTGTGTCACTTAGGAGGCTGTGAGGAAGATGCTGCTTGGTACCACACGTACCAGATATTGTTCTTCCTTATCAGTGCTTATTTCTTCTCTTGCCCGGTCCCTGAGAAGTACTTCCCTGGCTCCTGTGATATTGTTGGCCATGCCCACCAGATCTTCCACACTTTCCTGGCCATCTGCACCCTGTCACAGCTGGAGGCCATTCTTTTGGATTACAAGAACAGGCAGGAGATTCTCCTGGAGAGACATGGGCCTTTTTCCGTTTACCTCTCCTGTGTCTCATTTTTTGGCCTGGTGGCTTGTAGTGCCATCACAGCTTACATCCTGCGATGCAGGATCAAGGCCAGCCTGGCTAAAAAGGACTCCTGAGAGTCACAAACGTGATGGCCATGACATCACCAGGGTGGTGAAAATCAAGAAGAGGGGCGTAACATATTAAGAGACATAACTGTCTTATTTGCCTAACACGCTGTGACTAACGGGGACCCTGGCTGTGGGTGGAGGGCTGGAGGCTTCATGCTGGATGCATTTTCACAGCGGGGACCACCTTTTGCCATCCAGAGGAGGGACATGGAGAGTTTTAAGCCAGAATAAGTCACTTAACCAAGGACGCTGGATTAGGCAGAGGTTTCTTGTTCATTCTGGTAAACCTGTGGGTGATATCATGCAGGGAGGGAAGCCTGAAGGCTGGGAGATGGTAGAAGGGTCTGCTAGGGCTTACAATGCAGTGGAGAACACGCCGTGGATGTGGTGACCTCTCTGGGTTCGGCCATCTCTGCTATCTGTGGGAGATCTGTAACTAGCAAAGGCAGGAGCAAGGTTTCAGGGGGAGCCTGCATTTCTAGGCTGCAAGGGCACGTGTGGCACAAGGGCTGGTATAATCCTTTTCCTGCTCCAGCTGGGCTAAGCCAGGTTCTCACTGTGGTCCTCTTGTCAAGTATCTCAGTGGCAGGTTGCTGAGGTGGCTTTGGCAAAGCATGTGGTCAGTTTTGGGCCCCTCACTATGAGAAAGACATTGAGGGGCTGGAGCACGTCCGAAGAAAGGCAACGAAGCTGGTGAAGTGTCTAGAGAAAAAGTCTTAGGAGGAGCAGCTGAGGGAAGTGGGGTTGTTTAACCTGCAGAAAAGGATTCTCAGGGGAGAACTTACCACTCTCTACAACTCCCTGACTGGAGGTTGGAGCCAGTGGGGGTCATTCTCTACTCATAAGGAACAAGTTATACGACAAGAGGAAATGGGCTCAAGTTGTGCCAGGGGAAGTTTCTGTTGGACATGGGGAAAAATTTCTTCACAGAAGGGGTTGTAAAGCATTGGAAGAGTCTTCCTAGGGCAGTGGTGGAGTCCTGATGCCTGGAGGGATTTAAAGGCTGTGTAAATGTGATGCTGAGAGACATGGTTTAGTGGAGGACTTGGCAGTGCTGGATTAACAGTTGTACTCAATGTTCTGAAAGGTCTTTTCCAACCAACACAATTCTGTGATTCTCTTGTTTGGAGATTTAGGCCTGATCTTAGGTCCTCTAGGACAAAGTGGGTCTGAACTTGAGCCCTGTGTCTGCTGGTGATTGGTGTGGGTCCAGTACAGGCAGAGATGTTAAGTCAGCTCCATCTTGTCTTTCTGTGTCACTGCACCATCTGCAGTGCAGCTGCTCATCACACCCAAGGCATCAGGCTGTCCCAAGGATTGCTAACAGGAGGTGGGGTCTCTCAGCAGTTTGAATTTGAGCTAAGGTGGTGGCAGTGCTGATGGCTGTTTGGTAGCTTAGAAAGCAGATCTTCAGAGGTTCCTCAGTTCCATTTTAAGTGCTTAATTGCCTTTGAGGAGCTGGGCCTGGGTCAGGTTGGAGATGGTTTTGAGCCTTCCTCAGTAGCAGTGGCAGAGGTTGAGCACCCCTGAGTCTATCAGCATTGAAGGCACTGGCCCCAGGAGGGGAGATGCTTTTGATGCTGGGTGCTTCTTTTTGGCTGCTTGTGTGACAGGTTCATGCATTCCTGCATGGGCTGACACTGTCACTTGTCAGAGGAGTCTGACTAACCTCCAACGCTGTCCGTGCAGTGTAATTTGGGTGTCACCTGTCTCATACAGGAAAGGCTCTGGACTCTGCCTCCAACAGCCCTCCTGTGGCCATGGACAGAAGGGCCAAAGTGAAGTAGTCTTTATTCCACTCTTAATGGTGCAGGACACCGAGAAGTTCTTGGTGGGCCTCCTGGGAGAGCTGACCTTGAAGCTGCAGGGTTGCTTTTCTCCAACCAATGGGGTTGTGAATCTGGCGTGTTTGTATCAGCACTTGATGAAGGTAGAACAGTGAAAGGCAGGAGCAGGGTGACTGCATTAGCGTCCTGTGCAGCCTTGGGATGGGTTTGTCCTTGAGACTTGGCGATTCCTATGTGGAGGAGCAATAATGGTCAGGGACACTTCATGCCCATGTGTCACTCCTGTCCAAGGTGTAGGAAGGGTTGGTTTACTGTGTCCCCTGCTAAATGAGTCTCTTCTGTGCTTGCCTGGGGGCAGTATCGGATAGGGAGCCACACTATTGCACCAAAGTCCGTAGCACTTGCAGGACAGGGTGCTCAGAGGCAGCGCAGAGATAATGTCCCATGCAGCCCAGACACCTCCTGTTTGACTCCCTGCTTGCTTTCCAGAGTAAAACCTGGCACAGCTCCTCCCAGTTATACACTGTGCAAGACCTGCAGCCTCAAATCCCTTGACATCTGGCAAATGGAGGAGGTACAAATCGTTGCCAAAAGCAGGGAATCCGTGGGATCTATTCCTGATCTGTCTCACTGAATCCAAGGGCGGGCGAGGAACGGCGATGGCTGGTTCCAAGCAGGCAGTGTCAGGCTGGGGATGTGATTTGTCACGACAGGCACCAATTTCTACAGTTACTTCGGGGTTTCTTTTCAGTAGTGAGGTGTGTTGGTGTACGTGTGCATCCAGCGAGGCTTTGCCTTTGGCTTTTGTATCTGCAGAGCCTCCTCGTTGGGTTAAAGTTAGCCTGAAGGAAACAGCATTCTGCTGCAGGAGCATCAAGGTGGGCCAGAAGACAGCCTCTCTGAAAACAGGTCTATTAACAGGTGCTTCGCTGTGTCCTGTGTTTTGTGCACAGGTCTGAACTTCACAGCCCTACCGACAAATTAAATATGAAGAGGGAGAGAAGTAAGTTTTGAGTACAGAAGAAATCACAGGAAAGCCTCCAGGAGCTCATCTAGTCCACCCTTTCTCATCACTCTAGGCCTCCTGGATTACATCTAGTCCATCTTAGAAACCAGTTGCTTAATTTCCTGTGGTGTATTCTGACGGTACAGCCATGCTGACCTATCAACAGATTTGCCTCAGAGGAGTGGCAGGTGGGGATGGTGCCACTTACACCTCATCATACCCCTTCCCATGCACAGGAGCTCATCTCACCACAGAGTGAGCTGGTGCTGGGAGATGGACCAGCAGAAAATGAATCCTACTGAGAAATTGTCAGTAATTTGCTGCTGGTTTTAACTTTCATCCAGCTTACTTGGACAGCACTGTTGCTTGCAGGCAAGGGCTGGAGCAGAGGCCAGCAGCAGTTCCTCCTCACACAGCAGCTGGTTGCTCAACTAGCTTAGCTGCACTGATGGACTGCTTCCTCTGGTCTCTGTGGCTTTGCCTGTGGGTGTCCTCCCAGTTTGGGGAGAAGACTTCTGAATGTGAGCTATGCTTTTTCTCAAAGCCGAATTTGCCTTGGTTTTGTGGTAGGTAAAGCAGAATAAGCCACTGAGCGTGGCTCTGGCTGGATGGGATCAGTGTGGAGGAAAGGAAGTGGAGGAAACCAGGCTGGTCCAGAGCTCCTTTCTGAGCTAACACTGAGAGGGAGTGGGCATCACTAACAGCAAACCCTGCTCTGCTGCTACCTAGAGTTATACTGGTACCAAAGGAAGGGATCACCCAGGCGTTTCCTTCTCTAAGGGTTTGAAAACAGATGACACGTCCGGCCCTTGTCAAAGGAGGATGAGTATGGTAATGCCACCTAGTTCAGGGACAGGGAGAGGAGGTGCCCACATGGCTCTTCTGAGGTATTTCTGGTTATATGCCTTCTCCTCCCTGGTCCAGCAGAAGTGAACCTTCTCCTAACGGAGCAGTTGTGTGACAGTGGTGATGGTTTTCCATATTCTGATGTTACCCCTCAGGTGAAGCCGCTCACGTCCCCATGTGGCCCTGCGCTCACCTGGAGCTGACATGGTTACTATGATGGGTTGATTTAGCAGGGAATGTCAGTACAGATCACTGCTGCTGCTGTGAGGATGCACCCTTGTGTCACAAGGGGCTCACAAACACTGGAGCTTCCTTCATCCCTGTCTCCATCCTCCTCCTCTTTCTCCAACCAGCTTATTTCTTTCCCTTCATCCTTGTGCCTTATGCACCTGGCTGTCTGCCTGGGCAGACTCCACGTGCTGTGTGGTCTGCTGCACCTCAGCTGGGCCAGGACTGGAAAGTGGCTGCTGATGCCTTTCTGAAAGCCCTGCTGTTGATTTAGGGGAGACCAGGGCTGGGTCTGGAGAGAATAAAAGTGCCACTGTGATAAACGCTCAGCTTGTCCGAGAGCCTCTCAGGGTCTTCTCCTTGGGCTTGCTGTGTGGATCACACCTCCTTCCATCCTGGCGTGCCTCTAAGGAGGAAGGGCTGCGAGGGGTGTACCAGCAGCAGGGATTGGTGAAGAGCTGACCTCCAAAGGTTGAGCATATGTGAGATCCTGAAGGGACTGAGGTTCTAACCCTCTCTTGCAGGAATCTCTGGTCCTGAGATAGCATTTTTGCAACCTGGAACCTGTATGGGATGACTCCCAAGTATTCATCCCTGTGTGCCTTATGCTGTTTCTTTTTGGGATTCATCCTGAAGGGTCCTGAGGCTCAGAGGCAGCTGATCCCCACTGTCTGGATTTGTTTGGTGTACGGAGCGGAAGGGGAGGATGGAGACTGGTGCCTTAAACTTGACTTTATGCCTAATGATTTGTGTAACAAGACAAGGACGGGTTCCTCATGTGACTTGCAATTTACACCTCTACTGACAAGATTATTTTTAAGCACTGTTTGTTACTAAACAAATACAAAAAAAAAACCTTTGTATTTTTTGTTGTTTTATTTTTTTAACTGGGAAGGGTGCGAGTTACGTATTAACCACCTTCCCAACTCCCATCTGCTGACTTTGTATTGTTGGAAACATTGATGATATTGAAGCTTTGTACTGTACTGATCATGATTTAACAAAAAACTTCGTGGAAAAAAAGAATTTGTAAAAACAAAACATTGATGTGGTGTGAAATTCCCAAATGCACCACTACAGGTTATGAGTCATTAGGAAGAGGAGCGGATAATAGTTACAAAGTGGATGTCTTAAGAGTGGATCATAATTAGGACAATAATGAACAGTAGGGTGTGGTTTCTTCTGTGTATTCAAAGCCCTTTCCAGCTAACACAGGAACTACGTGGCTTAGTTCCCTCCTCACAAGGGAGGTGCTGAATGGCTGCCCTGACCCCGACTAGAGGGATTTGAGTTCATCATCCATTAAATTACTGGAGTGTCCAGTTTCCTTTGATTTCTATCAGAGATACCTAGAGATTTGGTGGCTAACCTAGAGATTAGTGTTTCTGATGTTCAGAGGAACCCGCTGTGTTGGCTTCTGGGCCTGGCACTGGGCACCACTGGAAAGAGCCTGGCCCCATCCTCTTTGCACCTTCCCTTTAGGTATTTATACACATTGATAATGTCCCCCTGGAGCCTTCTCTTCCCCAGGCTGAGTGCTCCCAGCTCTCTCAGACTTTCCCCATAGGAGAGATGCTTCAGTCCCTTCATCATCTTGGTGGTCCTTTGTTGGACTCTTCAGTATGACCATGTCTAGTTTGGCCTTGGGAGCCCAGAACTGGGCACAGTACTCCAGCTGTGGCCTCACCAGTGCTGAGAGAAGGGAAGGAGAACCTCCCTCATCCTGCTGACAATACTTTGTCTAACTTAGCCCAGGATACCCTTCACTTTCATTGCAGCAAGGGTCCATTGCTGGCTCATGTTCAACCTGGTGTCCACCAGGACACCCAGGCCTTTTTCTGCAAGGTGTCAGTCAGTTTTTCATCTACTTTACTGTCTGCTCATCCAGCCTATACATCAAGAACTTGTCTATGAGAATCTTGATCTATGAGGAAGTTGTGCTTGACCAACATGATGACCTTCTATAAGGAAATGGTTTGATGGATGAGAGCAGAGCAATAGATATTGTCTACCTTGACATCGGTAAGGCTTTTGATGCTGTCCCCTGTAAGATCATAGAATCATAGAATACCAGGTTGGAAGGGACCCCAAGGACCATCTAGTCCAACCTTTTAAGGTAAACTATATATACACATATGTATGTGTGTGGAACATCTCCCTTAGGAGGAAAGGCTGAGAGAGCTGTGTCTCTTCAAAAGGCTTGGAGAAGAGACTGAGGGGTGACCTCATTAATATTTACCAATATGTAAAGGACTAGTGTCAGGAGGATGGAGCCAGGCTCTGCTCAATGATGTCCAATGGCAGGACAAGGAGTAACAGGTACAAGCTGGAACATGGGAGGTTTCATGTGAACATGAGGAGAAACTTTTTCACAGTGAGGGTGTCAGAGCCTGGCCCAGGCTGCCCAGGGAGGTCGTGGAGTCTCCTTCCCTGGAAACATTCAAAACCCACCTGGATCTGTTCCTGTGTGACCTGATCTAGGTGATCTTGCTCTGGCAGGGGGGTTGGACTCGATGATCTTTCAGGGTCCTTTCCAACCTGTAACACTCTGATGCAGTGATTCTGAGGTATATATGTACAGTTTAAATGAGCTGGCCCAGCACGCTGTCAAGCTGAGGCTTAAAAGTACCCAGTGTAGGGGACTCCACCACTTCCCTTGGGAGATTATTCCAATGTCTAATTGTTCTCACGGTGGAAAATTTTCTTCTGGAGTCCAATTGGAATGTCCCCAAGAGTAACGTGTCCCCACTACCCCTTGACTTTTCCATGTGACTCCTTATCCAAAAGGAGTCTCCCTCTTCTTTGCAGCCACCCTTTAACTACTAGAACATGGTGATAAGGTCTCCCCTAAAAAACCCACGAGGTCACGACTGGTTTAAAGTATCTTTCCCAGGAGGATCATGTGCTGTCACATACCCTGTCCCCCCCGGATATACAAACGGTGTGAATCTCAGTCCTCTGACAAATCTGCTCTTTTTCCTTCTGTGACCACCACACGCATCATTTTAATTAATATTTCTTAAGATGCCGACCAAGGCTTCGGTGCTGCTGTGTCTTTACCCACCAGAGGGCGAGATGTCTTCATCTGTGGCCTCAGAGAGAGGGCCTCCAGTGCCACGAAAGCAGAGCCTTCGGTGCTAGCTCTCCAGACAGGCTTAGAGAAGAATGATCCCGTCCAAGCAGGCGTGCAGCCAACCCTGCCAAGGGAGGCATTTCTGAGCGGGGTGTGTGTGGTGTGTGTGCTTTGCTAACATCTTGCCCTCTCCAGAAGTGACAGGGATTTCATCCGTTGAGTTAGGTGAAAGTTTTAAGTGTCCGTGAAGTAAAAACCTGGAGAGGAATGGGAGAAAAAAACAAAACAACAAAACCAGAAAACTGGGGCTGCTAAGGTTGGTAACAAGAAACAAAAATAGAGACTTGTGGTATGCTGAGAAGAGACTGCTTGGTGATACAGTTTTAGGCAACACATTTACTACATGCCCGTCATTATCTGATATTACACACAAAGAAACATCCTTGAGGCTTGAAAAGGCAGAGGTGGTTATTAGTGAGAGGGAACTGGCCTATCCAAAGCATGCGAAGCCAAAAGCAGAAAGTAAAAGAACTTCCAAGGCAGAGGAATGAGGTGTTTTTTTCAGTCATTTTGTGTCTCACCAGCCACAGAGCAGAGAATGTGAGAGAAGGTACTGAATTTTACTTCAAGGACCAGATATTGCAGCAGCAAGTTGTCTCAGAAGAGGTTCTTGTACCCAGTGACAAGTCTTTATCTGGCCTTATCCTTGCAGTTCTGATAACGCAGGGTAAGAGACACAGCATTTGCAGACAGCTCTGACTGAGACGTTTCCTTCTTTGCTCTGGTAAGCGGCTCTTGAAGGTGGTCTCCCAGACTAGATCAGGGGAAGAGTACGTTGTAATTTTGGCTGCTGCTCCCTTTGATTTCAGACAGAGAAGTGGAGCCTTTGTAACCCTGGGGATAAAAAAAAAGAGAAAAAAAAAAAACTAAATGTAGAATCACAGAATGGTTTGGGTTGGAAGGGATTTCAAAGGTCACCTAGAGCAACCCCCCCTGCACTGAGCAGGGCCATCTGCAACCAGAGCAGGGTGCTCAGAACCCCAGCCAACCTCACCTGCCAGGGATGGGGCTTCTGCCACCTCTCTGGGCAACCTGGGCCAGGCTCTCCCCACCCTGAATGTATAAAATTTCTTCCTTCTATCAAGTCTAAATCTGCCCAAAGCTGAAGGCATTAAGCTACCTGCTGTCTTCAGTTCTGCAGCTGTTCCCAGTGGTGGCTTATCCTTCATCCTGTAGTTCTTCGCCTTGTTCTGGCTGAAGGTGAAACCTATTCCCAATCCAAAACAGTTCTTCCAGCTGTGAAGTGACGAGAACAATTCTCACTCCTTACCCTTTTAAACACACACTTGTGTCAAATATTTGGCCCTGGGGAGCCAGTAGATGGGGAACCCATTAGAAGGAGTCCTTGGATACCTCAGAACACAGATGGGGTGTAGTGAAACACCACCCACTCTCCTTTCGTGGGGATTCACCAGCCAGATTTTTATTGGTGTGTATTACAGTAGCCTGTGTACACAACAGCACAGGCTTGCCTCTGTAATACGTAAGCTTTAAACAGGTAAGAGATAGGAAATCTTGATCAAGATAATCCTTTACCCTTTCTTGAACAGGCAGTAGGGACGTAGGAGGCTAAAGAGGCTTCTCTTAACCTCTTAACCTTGTCAGACTCGCCTGCACAGAGTTGCTGTCGAAGATGTTCTGAGTGCCACTTAAAACATAGAAACATAGAAATGTCTGGGTTGGAAGGGACCTCTACAGGTCAGACCCCTAAGATTGGGTCCTGAGATCCTACTTGTGACCCTGGATAAATCCCCCAGCCTGAGTTCCCTACTCCGAGTTCACACACAGAGCAGGATAGCAGCACTCCCGCCCCATTGCAAGCCATGCACGGGGCCACTCCACACCACAGCCATCTTAGAAAGTTGCTGCCACTCTCCTAGATGATGACCCATGGCCCATGGAGTCAATTTTCCCCCTCTTGAGGAAGGGTCTGGTCCACGCTAAGTGCAGGAAACCTGCTGAATGGTTTCACAGCAGGAGAAATTGGAGGGGAAACTTCAGTCCCAGCACCTGCGTCTGAGTCAGCAGTGGCATTAGCAGCTTTCGCTGCCTTTCAGATCCAGCTTTTTTCAGCCCTGCTTGGCCTTCAATCTATTATTTTCCTTTCTAAGCCCATCAGACTCATTATCTCCTACTGGCTGGCTTTCTTCTGTCTCCCACACCATGCTTAGACGGTCTGGTTGCATTGCTCTCTGCCTGACTTCTGCTTACAAAACTCAGGGATCCTGCTGCCTGCCCTTGACTCGCAGCCTGGCTTGTCTTGCGTGCCATTGATAAAGAGACCAAGGGAAAGACACACAAACCCCTCTTTTTCTCCGTGGTGATTGACTTGGCTGTCTTTTATCTTTTCTGTTTGGGAGTGACCTTTACAAAACTGCCTTTTCCTAGATGCTCCTGCCTCCTTTCCTCTTTTCACTTCAGAGATTAAAATTGGGTTTCAAAGACAGGAACTATGTCAGTGCTTCATGTTACAAACTCCACTATTTCACAGATACTGCTACTACACTGTATACCTTCTGCTAAAATGCTTTGAGCTCTCCAGGTACGGATTTACACCTCCTCAGCTACTCCTGTCCCTGCCCATGGCCAAGGGGAGGGGTTGATGATCTCTTAAGGTCCCTCCCAACTCAAAATTATTCTGTGACTCTTCCTCTCCCTGGGTACGACACAGGGCAAGGACAACACCCAAAAGGCGGCCTGGCCGCCCTAATTCCCATTTTAGAAAGCAGCGACGTTTTAATCGCACGGAGAGGGCCGGGCAGAGGCCACTCTGAGGTTTTGCTGCGGG
>JANHFX010006941.1:0-66374 GCA_027560015.1 Chloroceryle amazona
GGGAGCCGGGTCCCCTCCCTCCGAGCCAGCGCCGCCCTGAGTGTTTAGCACTCGGCGAGCAAACTGGTTGTCTGGTGACATCCACCCACACTGCCAAACTTGGGCTGTTTCCGGTGAGAAACATCTGCCTCAGCCCACCACTTCCGAGCGCCTGGGCTGGAAGCCCTCAGCCAGGTTACAGGCAAGGCGAGGGCCAGCCCTGGCACCCTGCAGCCCACAGCAGCTTTACTCAGGTCATGTGGGGCAGCTTATTCTTCCAGCCCTACAAATGCAAGACGGTCTGTCAGAGTGGTAGAGTCTGTCACATAAACACGGGGTGTGAAAGGAAGTCAGTTTTCACATTCAGCGGGCCAAATTTTGCAAAATGTTGTCATCAAAATAACGGGCACAGCATATGGCTCCTGTCCTGCGTGTGCTTAGAATCCCCAAATCCTCTACGGTGGAAAAGACCTTTCAGATCCAACCTATGTTGCGCAACGTTGGGACATCAACAGCACACACTAAAAGGGTTCCTGAGACCCCATCGCGCGGAAATTAAACGCTGCTCATCTGTCTTGGGGAGCGGTGGGCTAAAGATCCCATTGCCACTAGCCCCAGGAAAGCCACTCTGCTGGGCAAGCAGGCTTCATTGCTCCATGATATAGAAAGAACCAGATGTAGAGCCAGAAAAATATAAGTATGGAAGAATAAGCCTTAAAGTGAGGTGGGAGCAATCTATCTTCATAAGTACATACACACACAGGTACATGCACAACCATGACTGAGAGGGAAGTTTAGAAAATCAAGTTACTGAAATTAAAATTTACCCTACAAACTTCCTGAGAAGAGCTGGTGTGCTCACCATCATAATTTGCTTCATTTCTGCCAGTATCTAGGCGCATGTGTGTGACGGGTTTTGTTCTCTGTGTTAATTCAGTGCTGAAGGAAAGGCTGGGCAGGTGCCCTGCCTCCGGCAGGGCCACAGCAGCACCTGCTGTTGCAACCTTTTCCCTTCTGCTTTTCCTCGCTTTGCTGCAGGGAAGAAACACTCCATCCAGGTCTGACCAAGAGGTGCATTTTGTGGCTCTGTAGGAACCTTGCTCCCAAAGGTGATTCCAGCAAACGTCCCCAGTGGATTGTGATGACACCTGCTCATCATGCACAGAGCTTCAGGTGCCATCACATAACAAGTGTGACACTGTTCCCCTGGGACAGTCACGCCCAGCAGTTTGTCGGGGAAGGTTGGTGGCCTACTTTTCTTTCTTTAGCCACCCTGTTTCTGGGATGATCCCTGTTTTTAGCACAAGCAGTGGTTAGGCTGACCTCCTTTCTGGGAATGAGAACTTCCAATGTAAAGGGTTGCGGAGCACACAATGTACATGGGACAGGAGGGAGAAAAATCTCCTTTAAGGAAAAGGCTGTCGGTAAGGTCTGTGTCAATGCTTTAGTTAATAAATCAGGGCTCTCTGCTCTTCAGCAAGCAACAAGTCTTCATGGAGTGGTGGTGAAACAGTGTGCAGGGATACAACAGAAAAATCCATTGAGCATTTCAAGCCTCAGTAAAGTATAACAATGTATTGTATCATTTGTATAACAATATACTGTATTGCATACAATGTCAGAGAATTGGTTTTTACTTAGCAAATTTGAAAGGAGAAACCATGCACATCACTGGTTATGATAAGTAACTTGGTAAACCACTGTAACTCGTGTACCCAGTCACAGCCTAGAGAGACCTCAGCAAAACTGTCCAGGTGCAACATTTTCCTGACAGAAGGTGCTAGGTTGTGAAAAATAGGGATGTGATGATTTACACAAACTTTATATTCATAGGGCAAAAAACAACTTGCAAACAGAAATATTTGTTCTTTCCAGTATTTTTTATTTCAGAAAACTATTTTGTTACATTTTTATTGTATATATCACTTAGAATAATGATTGTGTTCATTTTAAATTTTTCTCTGTTCATAGCATAACACAGCTAAAAATTAAGGAAGGGCATATGACCTGAAGGCATCAAAAGGCATCAAAGGAACTTGATAACAGATTTATTTTTATTTATTCTGTATTGAAGGAAATTTCAGGCTTTTACCTTTATCTTTTAGTGACTTTTAATGATTTTTAGGATTTTCTAAGGGACAGCAATTCAGCTTCAAGCAGCTGTAGGGTGAGAGTTATTCTTCTTTAAAGACCCGCGTCCAAACGGTTGTTTAAAGTGTGAGTAAAAAGTAGTTTGGTGCTGTTGTGGTAACGTCGGGTTACCATCTGCCACATTATTTCTGGGATCTGCTTGATTGCTTCCTAAGAAATCACTTCCCGCAAGCATTATTTGCAAAACTTTATTATGGGCAAAGGCTATTTCTGTGTTCATGAGCCATCGTTACTGAGGAATGTTTCATTACCAAGTGATGACATTCTGTAAAATATCCTGGTGCATGGGCAAATGCCAGCACCACTTCCTGACAGTGGGTTGGCTGAGTGCATCTTGCTCGGCAACCCCCAACAGATGTCAACCTTACAATTTGTCAATGGTACAATAGTAGCCCGTGTTCTGACATCCTTCAACACGTTGGATACTCTGCTGACAAGACGCCTATTCCACTGAAACCGCAAGAAGGCTCATGGGTAAGAAAGCATTTCTCCAGAGATAAGTCGGCAGGTTGAGCAATGCCTTGGTCACTTTGCCTGGCCAGGATTGTTCCTGCTGCTTCTCCTGTGCTGAGCACCAAGACACAATGTACAGCCAGAGTGAACGAAGACACAGATCCATGAGGGTCGGGAGTCCATAGCCTGCTCCCTGGTCTGCCAGGGGACTCACATTATGACCAGGATGCCCATTTCTGTGCTTCGCTCTCTCCTTCTGTAAAATGAAAATCCCATTTGTTTGAGAGCTGAGTGGTTTTGCATCATATACAAGTGTGAAATGTCATTGCAGTCAGAACAAATATTTACTGTCAATGTGCCATAAAATGTTAAATTATGGTGCTTATTTAGGTCCTGATCTTACAAAGATTTAAGCCCAGTTATGAATGTGAGTAGCCCCGTGGAAGACTAGATTACACATGCAATTAAGTGTTATCAGATCGAAGCCATAAAACAACAATCACAAAAGGTACTTAATCACCTTTAAATTACAGTTTTCCTAATTTAGATAATGTTATTCCCCAAGGAAAAATTGCCTCATCTAGCATACAATCAAGAAAGAATCAAGGGCTGTTCCTTCAAGTGGTTGACAGTTCAAAAAGAGATATGATTTTTAAAAAATAGGTTGCTAAAGGATGAACTATTTAATTGAATTATCTCTTTAAAAATTGATACAAATTAATGCTATAATAATACTCCATTATATTGCCACCAAATCTTTCATCCTCAATTCTTTACAAAATGTGTCAATAAACTTGAAAAACAAATGAATACTTTTAATGAAACCATCATTCTATCCCTGTTTGAGGCTTTCCAATAATGATCTATATTTTGAAGGATGATGATGTTTTTCTCTTCGTAGAAAAAGAAGCCCAAGAGCTTCCAGGAAACGGAGTCCCTGACATGATTTCCTTCAGTCCTCGAGGTCCTCACCGGGTGTGATCCTGCTCTGTCCATAAAAGCAGAAGAGTTCACCTGGCAATGCCCAATTGACAGAAAATACATCCAGAAAGTTTACAAAAGGAATTGATGAAAAATGGAGCAAACCCAAGAGAATCCATGTGAAACAGCTGTCCCAACACCATTCCAAATATTAAATAGTGACCTCTCCGTATCACTAGTGAAAAATGTGCATTATATCTAAAGGAACTTAATTATTCACTGGTCACACATGGAGGTTGGGATCTGATGAGGGAGAATTCACTTCTTTTTTGAGAGCAGGTGTTTACAGTCTCTGGTTTCAGGACATGAGAAATAACACTGTTGTGGTTCTCCAGCTTCATGTGGGTTATTTTTAGGTCCCAAACTGTTTTTAAATTACCAAGTAGCATTGCTGTAGTGGGGCTACCTCTGCAATCATTTCTGCTTGCTGGCAAAATAGCAGCTGCTATTGCTGTACCAGGATTGATTTCCATAGAACAGCTCCATCTAAAGCCTACCTACAGGCAACAACTCTGCAGAAAAATATCAATGTAGTCTCATTTTCAGCTGTTAGCTCTCAGAAGAAAACAAAACAAAACAAAAAAACCCATTTTCAGCAAATTCCAACATGAGATGTCATTCATTCAGAGCACACAAAGGATGGGATACTTATTTTTAAGGGACTACATTAGGCTTCCATTTTGCCCCACACCAGCAAGTTGGAAAACAGACCCCCTTCTCCCAGGTATCTCTGTGCATGAGACACAAAGGCTGAGAATCATGGTTTGCATATTATATCAAGGGCTTTACGGATAGGCCACGGTTCTCAGTAGTGGAAATGTGAAATATCCTTGCTCACATCTGCCACCTCAGGCTGGTAGATTCAGAAAAGATGCTCACATATATCACCTCCTTCCAAGCAATCCTCCTGTCACTTCTCTTAAAACTCTTACATGATGAACCTGAATAAATGGCCAGTGGGGATCCTGTGGCTGAGCTTACATGGATACTTTCATCCTATGCAAGTCCACAGTAGTTCCAACAGCATATTTCCATGCTCACCGCTCAGCCATGGCATTGTTCCTATGCCATCCCACGTCACCAGCACTGGAGCTCAGGCAGCTGTATGGTGGCTCATACTGAGACCTGATTTGGCTGAAAACTAAGCCTACAAAGAAAAATTATTTTATCCCAGTGAAGTATCCCGCCTTTTTGTGTTTTACAGAGAAGGGGCAGCCTTCCCTCCCATGCTCATTCTCCAGTAGATACCTTCTTGTTTCTCACCTACAGCCAGCACAGGTTTTAAACATCCAGAACTGATGATCTGCACCCTCTTTCAGACTCACTTCACTGCCTTGTATCAGTTTCTGGCACGGACACATTCGCTTCTCAAAAACTAGCCTCATTTTCACATTTTTCGGTTCTTTAGGTGATGTGTCTTCCGGTCACACCTTAAACTGACTTGGATAAGATTTCCTGAGTGCACCTGCGCAGACAAGCAGTAGATTAAAAAAATCATGTTCTACTAGCAGTTACAGTCTCAAACACTCTGAAGAAGTAAAGCCTATAGCAGGTGTCACTCCTGTAAATAGTTCATGTTCTTTACTTTGAAGCAACATCAACTTTGACTTCAGTGTAATTACATATATATATATATATATCTCAAAGTTGCCTATTGGGCTCTATCTCCATCACATACATTAGTCCAAACCTTCGTTGGCCATTTCTCCCTTTAGGTGTGATATAAAATGAATCTAAGTTTTTCTGTACTTCCCATAAAGCAACATTTTTTTGTAGGTCACTATTCCTGAAATCTCTGAGATCTGTATTTATTGCTAAGCACAGAACTCAGTGGGTTGAACCACCTCAGGACACAGTCACGTGAAACGTAATGCAACACTTTCTCCTATAAAAGAAAACATTATTTTTTGCCAGTCCATAAATCCATCTTTTAAAGCAAACATTAAATCCACAAAGAAATGGTTTAGAAACAAAATAAAACTTAGGGAAAAAATGTATTTCAATGGGCAGACCTCCAACTCTGTGTGAGTGTGGAATAGTCAGGCTTTTTTTTTTTTCCTTATCTCTTTAGTTCTGTTTAGTTTTTGAAATTCTCATGAAAACTCTAATCATTTTCCAGACCTAGACACCTGGGATGACAGTAAGGAGAAACTGTTAGGTAGAGTTTTCTGCTATGAGTCCAAGTTACAGTTCCGTAGTGAGCTCCGTGGCCAGAAAGCATTTTGGGGAGATAATATCACGCTGAGAGCCTGCAAGCTTACAGTTTCTTCAAAAACAGAAACAGAAGAATAAGAAACAAGAGAAGCCCTTCCAATGAAGCAAAGAAGATGGACAAAAAGAAAAAAAATTAGTCTAGTGATCCAAATAATACAGGCAGACTAGCATGTACTGGAATTTGGGACTAAAACCAAAGAGAGCTGACATGAGGACGTACTGCAGGGAGGGACAAGCACAGCAATGAATGGTGCCATTGTGTGACTATTTTAATTAATTTTTGTAATGAAGCCAAAGCTCTAATTTACCACATCCCAAAAGTAAATAGGAAAGGTTATGACCTTAATTTCAGAGGTGGGGAGGGAAAACCTAATTGCTAAATTGTCAGCTGTCACTCATTATTGCAACTGGGTAGATACACTTGGTGTGTTACTATGAATAGTCCGGATTTGACAAAATAGTGGGTAATAACAGTCTCGTTCCCTCTCCCCTTCATCTTCTTTCTAAGTCTTTGATTAGCAACATTTTGCACCAGTTTTACCATGTGGTTTACAATACTCTTGACTCCACCACATTCTGAGTAAACCCGTCTGGGGCACACAATACCCTTTTTTTATGTCTTATTAGGCAGATGTGTGCAACTTCAGCAGGATGCAAAACATGCAGAGATTACAGGAGGTCCTTCCTGCCTTCTTACTTTTTGCTATCCTTGAGTGATTGTTTTCCTATGCAGGAGCTAGTAATGAAAGGACAGTTTTTCAATGTAACATGTCTACAGTTAGAAAAAGTGCAAAAGTCACATCTGTTTCTAACTATGGCCACTAAATAAATAAATTAAATGTGCATTATATGCTGTTCAAAACACACCTCCATCTGCATCATTCAGGTTGTGCACACAACCATCTCTGCACTTAACTTAGGAGGTCATTTCCACAGGCTGAGTGAAGATGCATGGACAGATCTGAAACTGATGTGAGGTCCTTATGTCTTATTGAATGCCACACCTTGACATGTGTCTACATTAACGAGTACAACACCGAGTGCTCACTAAATGCAGTGTTTTCTACTCTGGAACTTTTTGTTCTTTGCATATAATGGCAGTTTGAAGAGGAAATTATCCAGCATCAGAACACGGAAGATTTGAGCAGAAATGTTCATAATAAAAAATGCTGTTCTATCAAGATCTGCTTTGGCAGAAACAAAGGAGTGATCTGCGTTAGGCTGACTAGTTCAGACAAAGCACACTGGTATTAGGGTGAATATTATAAAATTATACCTATAATGTGGTAGTTATCACACAAAATGGAAATAACATATTTTCTGTCCCCAAATCCTGGAGTTAATAGCCTCCCTCCTTTCATAGCATATGCAGAAGCAGTCAGCTTTATTCTAGAAACATGAACACTTCTTCTGGCACTGTCCTTTTCTCAATATTCCTACTCAAAATCCTGAATTGAAGGGTCCTTCATCTATAGTATGCCTGTAAATCTTCAGTAGCAAGGGAGGTTAGTCATCTGGCTGGCATCACACTTTAGCAGTTTAGATCCTGGACACAAAATTTGATGTATTCTTCTGCCAGGAATCAAAACCTGGTGCTTTCAACAGCTCAGAATAAACCTCATGTATAACTTTCTAGACTTCTGTGAGTACAGGGAAATAACAGATCTTTCTTCTACGCTGGCTGTCAAATCAAGAGTGGGCTGTCTTTCTTTGAAGGACATGTTTTAAGGAAACACAAATTAGCACAAGTCCTGATGACCTGTGCTAGCTGACAGGATGATCTAAAGCTGTCTTTTGACTTTGAAGGCTATGTCTGCGTGAATCAACCCCTAAAGAAGACCAAGGGTTTCACACAAATCTTGAGAGACAGTTGCCAGTCTTACTGATGCTCAGGGATGATATATAGGGAAAGCACTGATCTTTCATACTTTTGTCCCAGTGGGCTGAGGCATGGCGGAGGAGGGAGAAAGATCCTGTGGTGTAAGATCTGTGCTTGCCCAGTGGACAGTGTGCTGGTCTCCAAAGCTGTATCTCTTCTGAGGACACTAAGTCTGTCATCGGAGATAATATCATTCATTAGGACATGTGGGATATTTGGAAAAAGTAGACAAGTGTTTGAGAGCAGGAGCTTTTCCTAAAACCTATGCAAAATGCAACAAACTTCAATTCAAAGTGAAGACATTTAAAATAGAAAAATTACTACTGGGTAACATTTCTCACGTGTGAGAAAGCAGTCATTTTTTAGGGGAGATCTTCCACAACACTTTTGGGTTTAGAGCTGAAAATACCCTCCCTGGATATCTGGGTACTTGGTTGACCTCCACATCTTTTGGTCTTTTGTATCCAAATCCCACGGCAATGGTGATTTCCCAGCCCGTGCTCTGCCAAGCAGGGATGGGTGAGCAGGGCCGATGAGCGTTAGTTCAAGCCAACAGAGGCTGCAGCACAGGGTCCCCTCCCACGATGCTGCTTGAAGGGGGCAGCAGGTTTTACACCCCTCAGTTGCAAAAGGAGTGCTTGACTCCCCTGTCAAGGCTGGCCTGTAGACCTCAGTCATCTGCAATGAATTGCTGCACACTGACCTAGATACTCCGTCAGCTCTGTAGTGCTGGCTCGGGGATGAGGCTGCCATTTCCCTGGTCTCTGCTCTGCCCTATATCCTGCTTTGAGATGAGGGGGGAAAAAATAAAAAGAGGAACAAATTAATGTCAGTCAGAATAGTATTTTCCTCCAATGATTTTTCTGGAAAACAGTTTCCCATGGAAATCTGTGGCCCTACTCTTCCCCTACTGCTCCCCTTCCCTGTTGTCTCATTATGTCTCTTTATCTCAGAAATCCTGCCACTTAAACACATGCTGTCCTCCAGAGGAATGTGCCACCTCCATTCCCTCCTTTCCCTGAATCTCCACCGTGTGCTCCTAGTATGTCAACAGAGAGTGGGGAGGACAATTTATGAGATAAAAGGGGGCCCAGAGTGAGGTAAGCCCAGACCTCTGTCCGCACTGCACTCCAGTGGATTATTATTAACAGGGCACTCAGACCAGCTTGAGAAGTACAGCTGATAATATGGCAGTGTGTTTGTAGCTGCTGACCTGTACTGGATAGAAAATTGAAAAAGCCAAAGCTCAAACCCTCAATTGCCTCTAAAATTCCACTAGAATCAAATTAGATTGGAAAATCTAAGTTTTTCCTCTAAAAAAAATTAACAACTGTAAAGTTACATCTGGTATTACAAGCAAAGGGAATGTTCATCTTTGCAGTCTTTCTGTAGAGGGCTACAAGGGCAACAGAGGATCCCAGAAGGCAAACCTTCTTCTCCTTGTTTGCTTCATGTGGCAGCATTAGGCCTGGAGAAGACACAGCGTCCTGCAGCATAATGAAGCATGGCACTGCACTGCCTTGCCACCTCAGTAGTTCAAGGAGAAAAGCTGCTCAGACCTGGAGACCTCTTGGTTGAATCTGGTGCACTACAGAGTGCTCTGAATAAAATCCCTGCCCTCCTGTCTGCCATGAATGACGTAGAATGACAAGCTCAGTTCTCTGCTCCTTTGCATTGAGTTCTTGTGGCCTGAAGTAAGTTGTTCGGGCTAAAATGCTCCGACTCTGTCCCTTGGCTTCCTATCTCTGTTACAAGGTTACTGCAGCCTGCGAGGGACCTGCCACCCTGTGCCTTCCTCCAGAGCTATGGTGGCATCTGTGTGATGGGATGGAGGATGTGGTTTCAGCTTGACATTCGTTGAGACAGAGAGAACAGTCCCACCAGTCATTCACCCATGTGTAACAGGGGGAGACCGTTACTGACAGGTTTTCTTGCAGATTGTTCAGCTAAGTGGGAAGAAAATACTGCAAGGCAAAGCAATAAACATCGTAATTCACTCAGCAGGATTTGCAGGGCAAGGTGGATAACACCTAACCAAGGGGAAAAAATGTGACTTCATTCCAACATATACAAAAATACAACATTGGAGCCTGATAACTCCTTAGAATCAAAAAATAAAAAAATATCCTGTAAAGACCAGAATCTTGAGAGAAGTGAGGCATTCCCTGAATTCAGGAGACATCTTTTCTTAAAGAAGGGAGAAGCAAAAAAATGGTGAGGTCTGACAACCCTGCCCTGTGTTCTCTGGTGGATGCTTTTCTTCTTGAGGTAATAAAAATAACTGTTTTCAGAAGTGTTTTCCTGATTTGACAAGGGCTGCTCTGGGGAGATAACAGACCCATTTTCAACTCGTGCCACTTCTTTTCCCTCCCTCACTAACCTCTGATTAAAAGGAATCTTTCTTTTACATCCACAGTCTTTCCAGGGCCAAATCCTCAGCATCATGGTGAAGTCTGAGTGGTGAAGCTGGGTGGAAAGAGGGAGAGATGGGGATGGTGGGTGAGCCGGGCTGGTTTTTGAGAAATGCTCCCTGAGTAGCAGTATCTCACTGATAAAGGTACATGTTTTATTTTTGTATAAAAAAAATACAAAAAAAACACTGAAGAGCACCGCAGTGGCACCAGTTGATTAAAAATAAGGTAATAGGAGAAGCCAATGAGCTGGTTTGTCTGTCACCTGCCAAGAGTTTAGCTTTTGGTCAAATTCAGCAACTTTGCTCTTAAGGGTACTGAGCTTTCCAAGTAATAAAGTAAATTCAAAGATGGCAAGCAGTGCACGTAAAATATTTACCAGGTCTAGTGCAATATATTCCATTCCCCCATTTCTGCTTATGAATTTACTTAAATACAGCTGGATGAGGTAATTTTACAAGGAATATAGTATTATTCCCTTGCATTAATCACGCATTGATTGCCAATGCAATCTGAGATAGTGGTACCAAAGAACAAATAGGAAATATACTTCCAGATTTTGTTATTTCTCTCCCACTGTGCCCACTCATTGGGCTTGCTTTCCTCCTCCATCACAGGGAAGAAGCTGAGTGCGCCAAGGAGGAAAGGTGGTTTGCAATGCATCTGTGCCATGCTGCTGTATGAAAGCTGGTCCTCCTGCTCCCACATGGACCCTACACAGAGGGCACATTACACGCGTGGCTGCTGCAGCATAAGCTCTTTGAAACACTACGTCAGCTTGTCTCTCTGATATCCAAATAAAACAGAGCTTTTGGAGCATTATTTTTTCAGGATGTGGGTTGTTATTTATACCATTGCAGTCTACGTAATGGCTGAGCCTTCTCCTGCCAGGTTGCTATTTTATTTCTTCAGGATTCAGTGTGTTTTCTATTGCTGCTGGCAGCAAGTCCCCCACTACGATGCTGGGAGGAGGAAATGTCTATTGTGATAACAGCATTGTATGTGAAATGTGATCATGAGGAATTTGTAGATATGGCACTGCATTGATTTATTTTATTTAATGTCTTTTCCATGCCTTGATCTGGAGCAAGACCCTCTCAGCTGTACTTAGTCCTTGAAACTAAATCAGACTTTTATCAAATGTTTTTTTTGCAATGGTTGAAATAGAAAAGGAAATAATAAAGAGGAATGGTTTATATGCTGGGGGCTCCTGCATTTCACAAGTGATAGGAAAATTTCTGTCTTGAGAGACACTGAGGCTTTTGTTTCCAGGTGGGAGCCGGGAAGCAGGAGCAGGTGTCTCTCACATTGGCAAGCTCTGCAAGCCCCTATCCACTTCTGAGCTGAAAGCTCAGCAGGTGTTCCTGCAGTCCACAAATCATCGCCAGCTCTCAAAGTGAAATGGTTCAGCAGTCAGTCTCCTGGGCTGTGTTCTGGCCAAAATTCAGTTGGATTACAAACCAATTGCTCAGCGTGTCCCAGAAGCAGGAAACCACCATCAGCTGATCTCCGGGATGGTGTTGCTCCTCTCCTGCTGCAAGGTGTTTGCAGTAGCTCACTGGAAGCAGTGGTTCTCCTTTCAGGTCATATGAATGCAGCTCTCCCTCCTTCCTCAAGCTGTGAGAGTGATGATTTCCTGAAAAAAAGAATATTAAAAAAAAAAGGAGTACAGGAATGAAAGGTGCACAGCTGCAGGCAGCTTTTCTCCAAGCAGTGATTTCTTGGCAAAATATCTTCTGCAACTCCATCCTCCCAAAGCACTACCACTCACGTGTAACTAAAATAGCAAATATCTTCCACCAAAATAAGAAAATTACTTTTATTTCACATATAGTTTGTCTGTGGACAGTCTGGCTGTAGATCGTCATTAATATAAAATCAAAGAGATTTGGCCAATTCATAGGTAGAAAGACTATCTAATGATAGTTTGTAATCAAAAACATTTTGGAAAAGAGAAGTTTCCTGTTTGGGAACTAAGTCAGGCTCTGATTATTTGTAGTAAAGGAACTACATTAATGAGAAACAGATTGTGATACATACACCTTGTTGTGTTTCTTCCCTCTCCCTCTTCACTGCTGACCACCTAGGACATGCTGAAGGACTTGGTGACAGATTTTAGTAGGATGCCTCAGCTAAAGCCCCACTTAAGCCCATTTGTAAGCTGTACCTTCAGCAGGACTGACTTGGAAGAAGCCACCATCTTCACTTGTGGGCACAAAGCAGTGCAGCCATCACATGTCAGTCTTGTCAACATATTAAAGGTAAGTATAAACATGAATAAGAAATCAGGATGTTGTTGGGGCACTTGGCTGATCCCACTGAGTAAGAAGTGCCAGCAGTGGAGCATTACCAGTTTGAGGCACTGGATTGCCTCTGGGCTCCTTCACTCTGAAGGGATGAGACCTGTAAGAGTGAAAGGTAGAGAAGAACAGGGAGATGTGGACACCTGAGGATATAATCAGGAGCTTCTTCCCATGAAAGGGGTGGGGGAGGGAAGCTTTGATTCTTCTCTCTCCCACAAGCCTTCACTTCCCTTTCTTTTCCTCTCAATTTCTAGTCCCATAGGGAAAACATCACTATTAAGGCAAAGCTCCAGGGAGCTAAAATATACACAGGGATTCTTTGGACGAAAACTTGGCTCAGATGAAGTCAATGGGAGATTTGTAATCAACTTCAGTGGAGACTGAATTTCACCTTGCTGTAATACTGTCCTAAAACATTTCCAGGACCATACAAAACATTGCCTGCTCGGTGCTGACCTTTCTATCACAACCATGCAGAGCCTGGTACCATCCTGTGAAATTCACCATTCTTTTGAGATAAATCACATCCTTCTCTCAAGGGGTAATGACAAATAAATACCCCTTAATCATCCTGAGAATGGGATCAACCGTTTCATGTATCACTGGGCTTCATCACCAGACCTTTGTAGTTTCAGGGGGAAACTGTGGGAAATGGAATGTTTCTGCAGAGGTTGTTTATTTGAGGGACAACTGGAACATGCCAGTGATCCAGATTTAGTTATTTTTAGTGTCCCTTTCCATAGGGAGTTGACAACCTATTTAAATCCAGGGGACCATGACTAGTTATTCAAGTTTTGCTCTGCTGAATTTGTGCTGCGTATATTTTGGAAACAATGTCTGCTCTGAGCAGCAGATAGAGTGATGCCACAGCGTACATCAATAAAAAGCTCTTGTGATTATTTATTTTCCTCTTCCATTTTCAGCAAAGGCTGTGCTCTGTTCTCCTCTTTCTGTAGTTTATTGCCAATGTGGAATGCTTTAAAAGTGCCATTAAGGAATTTGTTACCCGGTAGGATCTACACTGCATTTCACTCTCTATGCTCTTTCCATCATCAGTTAAGCCCTGAATCTACAAAAGCATTCTGATGATTGAAAAAGCACAAACATTTTGTGTTTGGTAAGTGTAGTAACACTGGGGCTATTGACAATAGGCTTCTAATGTAATGTGCAGAGCCCACTTTTCCTTAAATGCACAGTGATATTGACATGATTGGCCTGATTTTCTGAGGTACTTGAGCATCTGAGGATCCCAAGCTGATGGTCTTCAACTTCACATCAAATGACATCAGACACTGGAGATTCAAAAGTTAGATACAAAGAACGAGCCACAAAAATTTGTGAAGTCCAATGGACTTAACCTTTTCCTCATCCCCACTTTTCTTTCCCATTCCTGGGAGAATTCAGTCTGATTTCTTCACTTGCACTCTATCTTTCAGAAGCACTTTTGAATGTCTCTACTTCTAGAGCCAATCTAGATTCTATAGTCATTGCTTCACCATCCTCGAAGGGGTCTGGGATAAGGGAGTCTATCAGTGGCAAGGGGTAACTCAGCAGTGAAAAGTGGTTGGCAGAAACCTGCCTCCCACAGTGGCTCTGAGCAGGGAGTAATCAGCCTAAGTGCACAAACACACTGGCTCAACATGGTGAAGTGGCAGCTGGTGCTCATGCCACATCCTCCTCCACTGTCAGTCACTCACATATGCCCATGTGGCACCATCCCCTCAGCAGCCAGGCACCCAGAGTGATCTCCCCCTTGTGATCCTTTCCCAGCTGGCAACAAAGGTTCTTTTGACTGTCTCATCCCCATACTACTGCTTGCCTGGCTCCATGTCTTGCTGCAGAACTGTGCTCCTAGCAGGTGTGATCAGCACTTTGGGAAGCCCTGGCAGAAGGTGGGACTGTAGCCTTTTATACATTGTATACTTCCATACAGTACAATGATGTGATGATGTGAGGTTTCCCTCTGCACTGCTTTGTCACCCCCCAAACCCCTCCTCAGGATGGTTTGGCTGTGTCTTTTGGGACAAGACAGAGCAGGACTGGGATCAGACTGGCTGTGCAGGAGTGGGATGCTCAGAGACGTGAGGCTGTAAGGGAAGGTAACTTCTCTGTTCTCTGTACTTAAGGACTAAAAAGGCAACTCTGACCTAGCAAGGTTAAAATAATTTAAGAGCCTGGGCAGTGTCTTATTAACTGATAATTGCCAGAAAGGGAAGAGGAAAAAATAAGCTGGAAAAACCCTCTTCCACTTGCCTTGTTCTGTCTGTAAAAATGACATTTGATAAAAATGTCAGTTGAGCACATTGAAGACAGCAGTTCCACTGCCATCTAATTCCTGTAACCTTAATCTGACTCCCTGGGCCCTCATCTCTTACCTAGCATGAGCAAAATCTTGATCATCCCACCAAGAGACAGAATCCTGGTGCAATACACAGGGGATCCTATTAAGTAGCTCTTGTTAAGAGTAAAATTCATTAGAAATATTGTTAAAAGATCAGTATCACCCACCAAGGAGGTGGACGAAGAACCAAAGGTTAGCAAAGAGTGTGTCATGCAGAAATTACTACAGCTACTTTGGTGTCTTCATCAGGAGTCAGACTGGGAGTGGAGTCTGGACCATTTTGTAGATCTCTGTCTTCCACCCGTGAGCAGTCCTGGAGGGGGATGGCTTCAAAGGCCCTTTCAGGTAGTTTTTGGCCAGAGAAATATATGCATCTGAGATGCTACAAATGATTAGATTTTTTTTGCTAGCATGGTTTAAGATACATCTTTAGTGATACAGATGCTTAGTTCTTTGTTCTGCAGGTTATCATGTGAAAATAAAAATTGCTCTGCAGATAGAGAAAGGCTTGTTAGTCTCTACTAAATTCCCAAAGAGTAGCACTGAAGCTGTGGCCTCAAGAAGCTACAAAGGTTTTGTCAGATAGGGCTAAAAGGGTCTAAAGACTAAATACTGGCCTCCAGTCCTGGAAGAAGCACTGGTAGGATGCCGTATGCTTTAGCACTCTGCTGTGTTCCTTCCAGATGCTCCAAGCAGATTGATGTCCTCAGTTCAGTATTGCAGTCTATAGTTCAGAAGGTAAGCAGAGCATCTCCAGATTGCTGGGGGGGGAAAGAGATCCTAATTCAGTAGTCCTGCTTCACCTCAGCACCACTTTATGATCTCTCAGAGCTTGCTGAGGGCAGCCAGAAGGAGTGCAGACAACCATAACTGTGTCCTGCCTTATTTCCACTTGGTGTCATGGCTTTTACTCTGGACTTGCTGATTTCCATCACAGCTACTCACTTCTCATGTTCCACTGCTGCTTTCCACACTGGCCCTTTATTGCAAAGACAGTGACCGGTGGTGTAACATTTTCTGCTGTGAGAAATGCAGGCCCTTGCCACTTGCATAAAGAAAATCCCACAGCTTGCCTATTTGCTTGTGCCTTCTTTCTGGGTACATAACTTACAACAATTTTTATCTAGCTAGGCACAGGCCTTTTATAGTTACTTCTGGTTATTTTCAAAACCCTTAACATTTGGCACGTATTGTACCAGATTTTGTGTTCCCTTAGTTCCTTGACTTCTCTCCTCAATGGATCCCAGCCCGTGGTCTTCTCCCAGACAGGCTCAGGCTGGTTTCAGTGTGTCCGCTCCACCCTGATTTCACCTGGCCCCTTCCCCTTCTCACAACAGTCAGTCACAGTGCTGGCGGCCCATTGCCAGCTCTTAAATTTACAAACCTATCTATAGCTCAAAAGGCTTGAAAAGAGAGCATTAAGGGAATACATTTGCAAATGTAGAACAAAGATGTAGTTCCGGGATTTTCTTTACAATTTCTTAGTGTAAATAATGTTTGCCACCTGCAGTTGTCTCCCACAGAAATCACAAAGCTGTTTACATCTGTGAATTCACTAAGTCACTTTCAGCCTGAGTGCAGCAGAGAGAGGTGCCATCCTTGAAAGTCTTTGACACCATTTTCAGATCTCCTGTTATTTTTCTTTTAAATTCACTGTCATGCTCTTACTCTGTCTGTGACCCCACTCACTCTCCTCCTCACTTCAGAGGGTGAAGCATGAGTGAATTAGACCTTCCCAGATGCGAATTATATCAAAAATATATCACTACAGTGCTCAACAGTGACATTCAATGGAAACCCCAAGCTCCTTGCTTTACTTTGAAGCCATTAAGCATTATCTTTCATCTATATAATATAGCACAGTTACATACTCATGCGGAGAGATTATTTTTCCCTCTTTCTTCTTTTCCTTTAACTATTACTGTAATGTGAACATCAGAGTGCAGGGCTCAGGAGCTCCATCCTAATCCTGTTCCACCGTGACAACCTGAATACATTTTTTGTGCAAATGATGTTTTGTTGTTTACCTTTGGTTCTTATGAAAACTGCAAATGTGCAGTTAGTGTTCAAAAACTAGTGCTAAATTGAAAAGTTTATGTGATACTCATGGAAATGTACTTCAAAAACAGAATTTCTCTTCTGGCTTGTGTATCCACCCAAAGAAATCAAGACTCGGTTAAAAATGACAAACCCCAAACAGGACTCGCGCTGAGAATGCAGACACATGAGCTTATTGTGACCTTTTATCCGCTAATTTGTTTTTTTTCTGTTTCCCTGTCACTCTTCGGCTCTAAGTGCCACTTGCTGCTGGTCATGAAAGCTCAGCTGTGACGTGCACTGGTTTGCAGTTTCTTTCTATGGAGTCAGGCCGGTGTTACACGGATGATCACGTTGACTTAACCAAGCAAAGCCATCCACCTGCACCTGATACAGCCCGACAGTTGGTGAAAGCACAGTGAGGCCAGATATTTCAAACACTAGATACATCCTTTCATAAACATTTTTCACAAAATATTTCCTTTAAACTTCAAGCCCATGTTCTCCCCAAAAGCAGTGGAAGGGTTGATTTGCTCTGAAAAGTTACTCCTTGCTGTGAATCGTCCTTTTCATTAAATCTTCCCTGTGAGCTTTGAGAATGTTTTCAAACTCCATTTTGTGTTCCCTGAGCAATCATCAACATGCAGATCAGAGGCCTCATTCTGAAGAGTGCTGGCTATGCTTGGGCAGCTCTGTGAGTTCAGGACTCCTGTATGATATAGATGTGCTCCCCTTGGACCTGGATAAAGCCTAAAAGACACACCTCAGTAAGACTTCCCCTAGAAAATCAAGGGGAAAATCATGTCTAAGCCTTGTCAGGTTCCACAAAGATTTTCTTCTACTCATGTTCAGAGCTCGACTTGGTTGGTCTCACAGGTCATGAACTGAGACAGATTTTAAAAACCCTCTTATCCTTCTACTCCTTCAGTCTATTTGTGCAGGGCACAGTCACTTTGCAACCACAATGGACCTGGCAGAAAGACTCACGGAGGTTCTTTAAATGAAGATTCTTCCTCATTGTGTTCAATGGGCCGTGTTTACATGGCTTTGTGCATCAGCACTTTTTCTTCGCCTGAAATATATTTACCCTTAAACTGAGTATTCAGAGGTTTGTGATATCCTTGTGCATCTCATCCTCTATCTTTGGCCCAGCTACACCTCCTTGACATCTGAACAGATACTCTTCAGAGCAGAGACCTGTTGGCTCTGTGGAGGTGCCAGATGCTCTTTAGGGCATAAAAAATTATTGCCTAGAACGGGGCCAAGTTGCTGATGAATAGCAGTTGTGGGTGCCAAGTCACTGATGACTTTCAGGAGTGTTGGTGACTCCTCTGGCTACACCTGTACTAGTGAACTGGTGCCAGTGCCTGCTCTGTGGTCATGAGGCCAGCTGGCATAGCCTGGACATGTTGCTACTTTTAGCTTCTCTTAGCTTCTGAAACAAGTTTGCAAACTTCCTACTATTAGTATTCCCTGGTCCAGTCTGAATCCCAAACCTTTGTTTAGGAGAGTGCTGCTTAGCCCAGCCGTAATCATGCCCGAGACCACTCCAACAGCTTCACAGTGCTGGTGTTCCAGTGTCTGAGCCTGGTCTCTGCTGTTGTTCATGCCAAACGGATGCCAACTTGCTTTGTGGTTTAGCAACATCTTCCTTACAAACACTAAGCACTTTTTTCCTGCTCAGTTGGTGTTAACTTCTGCGAATCCCCTCATTGTCTCCCAGTTTTCAGCATGTGTCCCTGTGGCATATCTGTAGAGACACTACTTGTGTGTCTCACTAAAGGTCATGAGGAAAGTCTGAACGGGGCATTGAAACAGCTCTTTCAATCACAAGTTAGCATAGCAGCCCCTCGAGCACAATTTTCTGATTTAACAGATGTATCCTTTATATCCTTTAAATTTTCTTCCCTGTGTAATAACACACAGGACCAACCTTAATTCATATAGGCTGGTGTCACAGCACCAAAAGCAGTCACAAAACAAATCTCAAGGTAAAAGAAGGAGTCCTATAAGGCAGATGAATGCTAATTCAATGGTCCAAAGATTTTAACTGGATGTGTACTCATATATTACCACTCAAAGGTAAGTAAAATGACTTCCATGGTAGTGATATACCTGAGAAGGCTGAAAAAGAATGAATCCTGTAAAAGAGAAAGGGTGAATAAAACACAGAGGAATACAATACAATGGGGATTTGTCCATTGTCCATGGCAAGCTCAAAGTAGGACCTTGTTAGGGAGGGGCTGATAGGGGACAGGAGGCCCCTGGCACAAGGCTGGGGACAAGAGGACTCGCGGAGGTTTCCTGCTTGAGAGAGGACTGGGCGGGCAGCATGTCGGCAGCATGGGAAGAGCAGTGGAACAGGGCAGGGATGGACAGCTACGCACCATGTTGTCTGAGGAGAGCTAATGCAAAGGGACGTCCCCCTAATCTTCGCTAACTCTAGCTTGGTAGGCACTCCATGTGAAGAGGAGAAGTAGCACATGTAGCCCCAGACACTAGAGCTCCCTCTGCACAGACTGTGGGCAGCTCTCCAGCATCCATGAGGGACAGACATGCTCAAGGGTGAAGCAGGTCTCATTAGAGACAGCTCTGGTGGGTCCTGGAATAGACCCTGGCAGGTGCTTATCACATTCAGGATGTGGTTGTTCAATCTGTCTGTAACACTGGGGAAAAATTAGGGTAAAGGAATCACCCTCTTAATAACACAGGGTTCACCAATCTCCTCACTTACTGAAACGGCAACATTTTAAAACAATCTTTTAATTTTCTACCATGGCTGGATCCTGGGATCTTATTTTATCTGTCACATCCAGTCTGATAAGAGAGGCAGGTTCTGTATTTTAGTCTGCAGTATGATTTCCTGTTTGTCCTTTTGAATGACTTTACCCAAAGGGGTGATAATAAAAAAATGTGAAAGCTGGTGTCAAAATAATTTCTCTGAGCCTGGAACATATATTTTTTTCATTATTCTTGACATTCTCTTTTATTTCTGTCTTTTCTCTTCCTCTCTCCACTTACACTCAGTATTAAAGCAAAGTAAAACACATAATACAGATAATTCTGCTTTCAGATTTCTTGGCTAGCATTGACCCACTCTCATGTGGATATGTAGGAGCTCTGCACACAACATATGGTCTTTATATTCCTGCAATTTATGAAGACACATAATTTTCCATTCACAAGTGCACAAGTACGGAAGATTCTCTGACTCCTGCTATGTGGAGTTCTTCCACTATTTATCCAGAGCCAAAAGCTACAGAAGGATCCCAGGAACAATCTCATACAGCAGCAAATAAAAAATAAAAATAAAAGGAAACACTCCATATTGTCATACAGATTATCCAAAATACATCTTACTAGGTCCTTCCATTCTGCTGGCCAAGTGGAGTGATGCTTCCATGAGGAGAGGAGCTAACCCTGTGCTTCATGCTTCTTATTCATTGGGTGGGAAGCTGGGCTCTGGAAAGGCTTTAGGAAAAGACTCTCCATGATATTTAGAAGGATATCAGAGGTGTCTGGTATACACTGTGGTGAAGAACTGAAAAGAAAAGGGCCCGTGTTGCTAAAAGGCTGCTCAGATGTGCTGCTGGGCATTAATTGTCCCTGTTAACGTGGTCTGTAATAAGGTGCCAGTGTTAATGCTCCCACTCCATCTTCATGGCTGTCAGAGGCCCTTATCATGTAGGGAGCAGGAGCCAAATGGCAGCTAAGCAAAGCTGGAAAGGATCAAGAGCAGATGACATTGTTTCAGTGCTAATCCCCAAATAAGGCTGTTTTGGGAAGAAAGCTTATCTTTTGCTGATACCATATTAAAGATAACCGCCTGGCACAGCTGGCAAGGCGGTTTCCCCCCCTCTCAGCCTTCTTCATCTCTTTCTATATTCTTTCCTCCCTACCCCAGGTTTTCTATTTAAAGCCCACTGTAAAGGTCCTGGTCTGCTTCTAGACATGTTCACCAGTATTTCATGCATTTAGCACAAACATGGGCTGATTTTTTAACACGTGCCACTGTTTTGACATTTGTGTTTTGGAGAGATCATCTCCAAAAGTGTATGGTGAGGGTGACATCTCGGGATCAGACGTGGTTTGGCTGGCACCATTTCTTTGTTCCTGGGCATGGCTGCTTCTCCTGAAGACAGTGCAGGGTAAGCATTTGTGCTCTCCATCTAGATAAATCATAAGCTGACATGTTTTTACCCTTTAGTATTGACATTACAGCAACTCTTTAAACAACATACTAGATGATGTACTGACATGAAGGACACAGTGGTCAATCTCCCACATGAAAGACAATGAAAAAGGTGGAAAAATGACAGACGCACCATGGGGGGTTTTTTCAATCGCCTGTGTCTTTAATATCCACAGCTAAAAAAAATGGTTAAAGTGAAAATTATTTTGCACTCTGAGATCCCTGGCAAACCATAGTGCCACAAAGCTTGTAAAGATGAATTGGATGCTACAGTCAATTGGTCTTAGTGAGCTACTGAAGTTGCTGCAAAAATAGGATTTGCCTCGTGGCTGTAACGAGGGACTGGAAATCCCACGGCATTTTTTACAGTCTCCACCATGGATTTGAAATGGTGGCTTAGGGCAAGGCTTTGGTTTTCTGCCTTACTGTTCTCCTGCCTGAAACAAGCAGTGCTTTCTCCTTGAAGAAATGCTCGTGCTGGGACATTAGCAAGGTGTACTGAGAGCCTGGCACGGCATGGCCACAGCTGGAAATTCTAGGGACTGTTCTATGCAAGGTCAGGTTTTAAGTAATTCTGCTTTTTCTTTTCATTGTGGCAGTTGCTGTCTGTCAGCAGCAGTGGGAACACACCAGTGTGTGAACACACCAGATGTGTGACACATCGCTGTCCTCTGACATAATGGAGGAGCTGGGCCACAGGTTGAGTCTGGAGATTTGTGAAGGTAGAGTGCACAAATGGATATACACATTTTCCTGGCATGGGTGATGCACGCAGTGTGAGCAGTTAGGAGAACTGCTTTGAGCAGACACACTTTGCAAGTAATGTTTAGTTTGTTTTGAAACAAACAGGGCGTGATTGAAACTCACAGAGGTATTGGCAGTGCAACAATAAGAAAATTATAAAGGCACTCACAGGTGACATGTTGACTGAGTGTACATACCGGGACACCTCTGAAGCTTGGATTTGCAAAAGAACAGAAGAGAATTGTGTCTCATCCCACAGATAGTAGGTTTGCAGTGACCAATTCCTCTCAGCATTTAAAATAACAAAAATTACACGAATACAAAAATTAGTATTAGTGCACTTCCTCTGTTCAGGCCAATGATTCCTGGCTTGTGCTGCAGAGCCAAGGGGATGTTGTCACAGAAGGTCACAGGTTGATGTCAGTCGTTGCAATGTGGTGGTGGCCAAAGGCCCTGCTCCAGTCTGGTGCCCACACCAGTGGGGCTGGCAGGAGTGGCCAGGAATGGATTACACCAGAGCATGGTGCAATACATCAGGCATGCTTCGGGGGAGAATAAATCAGCCACCCGTAACTAGCCATAGGCAATCAGGCAAGGAGGAAAACCATTCCGATTCCACAGCAAGCCATTTATTTTTCACAGACTTTGGCTTGATTATCACCTTTCTCAATGTACAGAACTTCCGTCTTACTTGTTCCCAAATCCAGCCCCATAGTTCACCGGACCATTCCTCCCAGCAGGTAATTCTGATTAAGAGAAACTGTGTGGAGGTCTCTTCAGGACACAAGGATGACTAACTCTGCAGCAAGTATCTCCAGCATAGATCAAGCAATGTGATTCAACCAAAGCAGGTTCTGACCTCCTTTCCACCAGTCCCAAGCAGCTCCAGAAACTTCAAAGGATTTATCTGTCTTGTTTTAGTATAAATAGTCCAAAATCTGAGCTGACCTCCCTGCTGCATGCAGCAGCAATTATTTTATATGGGCAAGGGTGGATTCTACCACAGCGGTTTTGGAATGATCTCTGGGTTTGACACCATTCTGTCAGGTGACGTCCAATGTGGGGTAACCTATCTCACTTTGAATTGTGCCTTACCATAAGATCAGCTTCTTGACCATTCAAAGGATGACGTTCTCCTAGATGGGCTGCCATCCCACTTTTGTCTTAGTATGTTGATTCATAAATAGCACTTAGTACATCCCTTGCTGGCACACAGACGGAGGAACCAGTAACTGAGATCATCATATTGAATGGCCTAAATTCTGACCTTCATCACATTTTAACCACAGTGGTGACTTAGATGAAGGAGAAAGAAGAGGACAGCAACTGGGGAGATGATTTAATGAGTAAAGGTAGGTAATTTCAGTATATAAGTTAGGGTTTACTACTGTTAATACATGTATTTTGACTGGACACAGAGCACTCGGATCCCTCACTACTGCAGTCTGTTAATGTCGGGAGCTGTCTTGGCACATTAGAGAGGGACACACCACATGTGATATTGCTGCATTAGTTTTTTAGAACAAAACTGACCTTTTCTCTTTTCCTCCATTGTTGCCTGCAGGAAGACTTTGGCCATCCCTGGGTTTTATATAATCTGCAGATGAGTCTTATTTTCCACCTCAAGTTTTACATGGCAGGATGTGATTGTCAGACACTGCTCTGCTTGCTCCATGCACACTCTCAGACAGCGCTGACGTGTTTATTATGATTAATAAATATTGTTATTCATAGCACAGTGGCAGCTTCAGAGTCTGATGATATATTAGGGCCCTGTTACTCTATGCCTGGTAGAAACTTCACAGGAAGACGAGGTAATTTAAATAGACAAAGAATGTTATTACCGTTTCACAGGTGAGACCCAGAGAGGTTTGAGAATCTGTCCCATACCTCAAAGGAAGCTTTGCAGAATCAGAAGCTGAACTCACATCCCCTGAGCTCCAAACTCTAATTTTACTGAGATGGAAATGCTGGAGGAAATCCACTGTCATATAGCCAAGTGCATCACAGGATGCACACTCATTCACTCAGCCCCACAGAGCTGAAGCACTTCTATTCTGTTTGCTTTGTGTCTCCCTTCCCTGGTGATTATTTCTTTTTTTCTTTCTTCTTTAACTTGCAGCTTGTGAATCGTTGCTGTATGGAGAAAATTTTTATCCAAAACAAAGGGAGTGCAGTTTTAATCAGGAAAACAAACCCTCTTTTTCTCCTTTCTTTTCTTTACCCTCCCTTTCCTATATCAAAGTAGTACCAGAGTGTGCCCTACAAAAAGAAATCCCAGTTCCATTTAGACTAACATTTGATTGCCTTTTACTGCACCTGGTACCAGTTCACTTTCACGATGGCTGGTGTAGAGCATTTTAACACCTCTTTGCTGCTAGATTTCCTTGTTCTGCTGTCAGTGGGGTTAATCTTGTCCCGTACAGGACATTTGGCATGATCCTGTACAAATATCTCAGTAAGTTCTTTCTAGTTCACTCGGAGCATGAAATGGTTTCTCTGTGATCTCTACCTCCATGACTTGGCTGAGATTCAAATCCTTCATAAAAACACAGTCCTGTCCTGTTTGTTGTTCCTGAGAAATTCACAGACCACTGTGACCTGCTTTGGGGGCAGCATGAGAGCTGCCTCTGGGCTATGTCGGATCATGACTCTGCCATCCTGTTTTTCCTCATCTACCTCTGCTTCAGCTTACATTTGCAGCCCCCTCAGTGCGGGTGGTTTGTTTTCTGCTGTTGGAGAACTCCTAGCTGTGAGTACTCCTATGGTATGAATACTACCAGAAATCACCTTGCTGTTGTATTTTGGGTGCAGAAAGACATGGTGAAGGGTTGTCTTCGCATTAGCATTTGCTTTCCTCTATAACTTAGCTGCTATACTTCATTGGCATTGTCAGCCAAATGGGTGTGATTATACCTTGCCAGTCTACATCAAGCTATGGAACCCGTCTCAAGCACTGCTAGGCTGCAGCTTCTTTAAACCTTTGGCAGACCAGATGGGGACATCCAGGCATTCAGCACATAACCCGGGACTGCTTTTAGTGTTACCACATGCGTGGAGTTTCCACAGAGGGAGACAGTCATCCCCTCTTCCTCCAGAGAGGCAGCAGCTTTAGGATACCCAGGACAAGTATCACCTCCTACAGGTGCTTGGAGGAAGGAGGAACCTTTCTCTGGAGTAACAGTCTCTGTGGATAAAGAGTGCTGTGGAACACATGAGCCTGTGATCACAGAGGCTTTTCTTCAGCAGGGGAACAGGTTAACAGAGCCCACAAAGAGCATCTTCTGCTGCAACAGCAGAGAGAGCTTGGTAGGTAGAATAGCAATGCCCTCACTGGAGGTGGCCAGGTACAGAACCTTACAACACTCATCTCCTCCAGAAAACTAAAAGAACATGAACCTGGCATACAGGCAATGACTCGAGATATAACAGTGTGTAGTTATTAGTGATCCCACACTAAAAAGCCTATGGTATCAACTTCTTCTGGAAAGACGACTCTTGAGCACAGAGGAGTGGCTTTCCTGCACTGCTGCTCCAGCTCACATACCACTTGGTGTAGATACCTTTTAGAAGCTATAAATTTAAAGACTGGAAAACTTCATGAAGAACATGGACTTGTAGGTCATTTTGTCTCATGGTGTACTGCAAACCAGTACAGCAAAGTGCTTTCCTTGTTATGATGCTAATTTCTGTAAGGGAGGTAAAATGCAAGAGACTTTTCCTCAGAGGAAAGAGAGCAGATGGCAAAATCTCAAGGCATACTGGGTTCCAAGTACAAAGAAGGCATCATCAATGGCTGGATTTGAAGGCAAAGAGCAGATATGATTTAGACAGCTCTATCCTATTCCCTTTATTTAAGGACAAAAGCTGACTGCATTTCCACTGCATTTCAAAGGGCTGCTTCAAAGAGCAGGTTTCAACTCCAGGCATCTGCTCTTTCCAAAACACTGAATAGCCATGGTGCTTTATAACACCATTTAGAGCTGTGAATTTCAAGGGCACTAAGCACCAGACCCAAAAGGCTTCCAGGTGGATATTCAAGTGTGGAGACACTTGAAAATATGTGATATCTTCAAGATGAGGAACTATTTTTTTTCCTTTGGGGAGATAAGACTGTTTAACTCTTCCTGTTCAATGATGAGCATATCAAACATCCATGGATTTAGTCACGGATACCAAGCAGCAGTAGAGTAAAATGGCTGTGAAGAAGCATTTCATTAACACTGTAGAAAGCCTTTGAGCCAGCTCATTTGTCCCCTGAGAACCTGCTTCATGGACATGCTTCCTGCATCTTCCATCTGCCTTGGGCATGAAAGACTCACCTCCTCCTGAGTGCAAGAGAAGTAGCTCTTTGTGGACCATCCACTGAGTACACACATGTGTTGAGGTTTTGGGCCAGGGCAGCCTTCTAGACCCGTTCCCACAAGGGAACTCTTGTGCCATTTCCACTGAAGCTTCCTCATGAATATAGGTCCTGATAGACTGGAAGGAAAAACTGATATTTCTAATTGTAGCCTCAGTAACAAACCTCCTGTTGTTTGAATTTGCCTTGACAACAGATGCATTGCAGTTCCCATATCTTCATGGTTTTGCTTTCTCTGTGCTTCGGCATTTTAAACCAATAGCTGATGTCGAAATAGAGTAGGGGTTTCCCACATTTTCCGCTTTTGATGGAACCTTGTCAGACCACAAAGATGTATGAGTGGTGAGGGAATTCTCTGAATGGCCAGACACTGTGGGGAGTGGCGCTGACTGTTTGGCATGTCTCACTCTGATTCACCACTGAACCCATCAATGGAGATGGCGAAACACAGTACTTATCAAGGTACCGTGTTCTGAATGAAATGGAAAAAGACACCTTGGGTTCACAGATATTAAAACTTTTGGGAAGAAAACACTGTTATTTAAAATTAAAAAAAAATAATAAAAGAAATAGCTCCTCTAGATCAAGAAGTCCTATTGGGAGTAAGTTGGAAACATTGCCTGGTGTCAGATCCCTTAAAACACTAAATGAGGTCTTCACCAATTAGCAGTTTATGTTAACAGCTCTCTGACCTAAGCTCACTTTACTCAGCATGCATTATCTGATGGCTTGGAAGTAAGAGGGAAGTTGTTATCCCCAGAAGGCAGAGGGTCACTGTGACCTAATGTCTGTATTTGCAAAGCCAAGACTTGTTACTCATCCCTTAAATGTCTATTTTACATAGTATTATTTTTTAAAGCAGCCACGAGACAGACTTGTAAAGCAATTCCTCGGAAAAAGCATTGGTTCAAAAACTAGTATCCAAGTAGCCTTTTCACAATATAAATATTTTCTGTGCATTTCAGATTTGCCCAGCAGTAAATAATGGATTAATTCATGAAAATCAAATTATAATGAGAATGACATGATGGTTTAATGAGATATAGGAAAACCAAGCCAGTTTTCCATTCTCCTCAGAAATCAGGTTAAGTTTTATCATTAACATATCATGACCAGCTTTAATTGTGTGATTAATGACAGTACCAAGATAACAGAAAGGTGCTTGGCAGTGTTTTTCTAGCTGGTGTATCGACACATCACAAAGGTCTGAGCTTTATCTGGAGAATCTTGCAACTCAAAAGAGAAGACTAGAACAGAAAGTCCACGGCCACCAGTCTCAGAAGTACCCTAACTACAGGCTGATGACAAGGGGGACTCTTCCCTACCCTTTCTGTTGAAGCCGAGCCACACACAAAGAAAGACCAAGAAAGAGGACTCTCACTGGTAAGGAGACACTGGTTTTCCCCCCAGAAGAAGCAAGACTAGATCACCGCACCTCAGTCCTAGTGTTATTTATACATTTCATCCCATGCAGCAGGACCAGAGAAGTCTCTGGTGCAATGATCAACCATCACTCCTCATTCCCCACACAGAAGAGCCTAAACAACATGCCACAGAAGCAGGATCTCTCTTGCTTGCCTTCTCTTGAAGATGCAAAGCCCCCACTTCTTTTTCCATAGCTGACCAGCTACAATCAGGAATGTGAAATGTGGGGAACATTTCCTTCTCTCACTGTTCTCTAGGAAACCTGTAGCTTTGAAGTCTCTCAGGCTGAGTGTTTGAAATCCAGGTCTTGCCATTTCTGGGTGAGTGCTTTAACTACCAGGATTTTGCACAAAAAGACGGAATTGTCTGTTCCAGTTATGTTCAGGAAGAAAAAAAAGGCTACCTGGTAATCTCTGCCCAAGGAGAGGATTATGGTTATGTATGGGAGTGCTCTGCAAATCCCGACTCTGGATGATTGCCCTTGCCACTTCCTGACTGTGTGCCCAGGGGAAACCGCAGTGTGTGCAGAAGTAACCTTCTTCTCTTTTGCACTCTCTGGCTTCTAATGGAAGAAGACGTGGGTGTGCAGGTTGGAAGTCATGACCCATCTCAACCAGGCCCTGGCTTGGCTGTATGGAGGACTGTAAGGTGAACTGTGGATCATCAGTATTCTGCAGACAGTCAGATGGACATCCCAAGGTACAATGTCATTTGGTCTTTCAGGTAAATACCTAAGACCAAGAGAAAGGTTTCATTTTCAAGACTAACTTCTTCACATTTCAGACTGTCTTAGCAATGTCCTGCTCAGCACCCTCGATGCTGTGGGCCTCATTCTGGGATGACAGCATTCCTTATTGTGGCAGTGCTATAGGTGTCAACCTGTGTAATGTTAAAGACTTGCTAGGTGCCATTTTGTAACACACCTTTCACTGACTGCTTTGTACCCTTTCTCCCAAGCTGACACAGGAATGTTTGCCAGAGCTTCTGGGGCAGTTGTTTTCCTCTATTGACAGCTATTTTCCACAGTTGTTCTCACATTGTCATTTTCATGATGTTACTCTCATGGCCTTGAACCTTCAAACCCCGATACCATTGTTAAGGTGGGTTCTCAAGGGGAGCAACTGATACCAGGGTGAGACTCACAGCTACCCTTTCCCTTCTCCTTGGTGGTAGCTTTTAATGAGAGGATTCAAAAATACAGAAAGTCTAAGAACTAGATGGTTCCATGCAACACCTACCCTGATCAAAGTGTGCTCGCAACAGCACTGCAAGCAGGAATAAAGCACAAATTCCCCCAAAACAGTTCCTGAGGAAAACTATGGAACATTACAATGGGGAATCCCTGCTACACTGGAAAGGGCACCTAGCTGGGGGGCCTCATCTCTTGTCTTCTCAGCTGGCTGCTCAGAGAATTTTCCCTTTCCCTTATCTCTCTACTTCAACACTCGTGCCTTGTTGCCACTGATAGGCTGCTGTTCAATAAGATGATTGCAAACGTGGCACCCTAACCCAGGATGTGGTTATGATTGTATCTGAGAAGACTCCTACAGCTAGGCACTTGCCTTCATAGTTCATCGTTCTTTTGACCAATCTGATTCAGAAATGTACTGCGCACTTTCCAGGAAAGGACTCATGAAATGTTCAGCTTTTAACTTCAGATCAGGTCTTTAAAAGGAGCTTTGCCCCCCTGTTAATTACTAAAAAGACTATCATCACTGCCAGTTTTACAGTGATGGCTTGTGTGAAGATTTTATGATGTTGCAGAAGCATGGACCTACTTCCTTGGTGCAAACAGTGATGTCAGTTCATGACTGATAATTTTTTTTAATCATCTTTATCTATAGACCCACCCATTAATTAAGATGCAGGAGGGACTGCATGAATGTTTGCATGCCAAAGATGATGCTCTGCCTGGAGTAACTGATTGTATTAGCAACTTCAGTTCTGACTGAAGTAAGGACTAAGTTCCTTAGTCCTGACAAAACTCAGGAGTCAATCCAGCTCAGAAAGATATGATTTCTTTGTGTCTTTTCCAACCGCTGTTGGAGATTCACTTCAGCCAGAGGCTTAACCAGTGAAAAGCCAGACAAAACACTGGGAGCACACAGAGATACAGAGGCTCAAACTGAAGAGAGTCTGACTTCCCAGCATTCTGGGACACAGCTGTGAGATGTTTATTAATGGTGATGATACATGAGGTAGAAGAGAAAATGATTAGCAAGCCTTTCACTGAAATTGTGGGTGAGTGTCTCATAACCAGCAACGCTCAGCTGCCTCTAGACAAAATCCTCCCTCAGTCCTGAAGAACAACCAGTACAGTGAATGAACAAACTGAAGCTGGGACACAGTGATTTCTCAAATCACTGCCATTGCCATTGCTGATTCCCACCCCAGTGCTTTGAGCTCTAGTACAGAGCTAGCAATGCCCTAACTACAGAATCATTATTGGCTCGACAACATCTAACATAACTCACCCATTACACATTGTCTGGGGTTCGGCTGTCATGGCTATAAACAGTGAAATAAGGCGAGATAAGAGATTACCCAGATTACTGGCAGCAGTAGAAGCTGTAGAGCAACCTTGGCAAGGCTGCTTTTGCTGTCTGGCAGAAAGCTGAGCAGAGAGGAAAATAAGGCTCTGCCCGTACTGGGGGCACAGTCCTTGGCATCCTGCTGCAAAAGCTTGACACAGGCTGCCGTCACCCAGGATTTATGGTAAGCCACCCTTTCAGCTCAACAAGGCTCTGTACAGACTTTGAGCATCTCCCCATGTGCAACTTTTCCCAACAGCATGGCCCTGCTAAAGGTTCAGACAGGCAAAGAAGGTATTAAAGCCTTAGGAGGCACCGCACGACATCAGGAGCCTCTGCTTCGTCATATGCTTACCTTGAGCTAGCACCAAAAAAGGTTTGGTCTAACAAACTCCACAGCTCCTCTTTGCAGTAAACTAATCCTTGTTAGAAAGAGGGTGGGGTCACTTCAGAGTGGAGCCTGTGGATGTCCACATGTTAGCTGAGCTGTGGTGGCTGTTCACACAGGCACTCCCCCCCTTTGCGAGTAGCAAGGGAAGCACATTCATCTAACCCTCTTCCACTGGGGCTTAACATAATGTGTTTTACCTCATGGCTGCCGTAGGCAAAGTGTATGAATCAGTCAGCTATTGCAGCACAGCTGACATGTAAGAACTCAGCCATGTGTCTCAGCCCTCTGGGCTGACTATTGTCACAGTGTCCTTCCTCCTGCATTTGTCTCAGCTTGTTTATGACCCTGTGTGGTTGGGTCAGATCAGATTTACTTTGTGCCTTCCCTTAGCAGGGACCAGGTTCCCATTGCATTTTTGCTATGCAGTTTTCACTTTTCTGGGCTCCTGTGGTTTAGCCTCTTCTCCCTCCATACAGGGGGGTGGTTTGCTAAGCTTCAGAAGTATTTTTTATGCTTTTACTTAAACCTCCCATTGCTGAGCCTTTCTTCATATTCAGACGTGTTCCTGTATTGCTCTCCATGCAAGTAATAAAGCTCTCTTCATAAGCAACCAAACAAATTTAGCTTAACACCAAGAGCTGTTTAAAACAGATATAGTTTAAAGCCTTACAAAAAAATGGGGCTGATTTTTGCAGTCATCAATGTACTTGGCGGAGCATTTTGTCATTATAACTTCAGACTATAGCAAAAGAACCTTGCAATAAAAGGCTGCCATAAATTGACCTTTTGTTGCCATTTCTGCCATTCAAGCATAAAGCAGCAAGCAAGGCTACATAAAGCTGTGTTAAAAGTAGGTCACTGTACACCCACTGTTGCCATGGCTGGTCCAGGCTGTGTGTTACTAAATGGGTATCTTGGTTTGAGCAGCAGTACACACACGAGCACGATGATGAAAATGCTACAAACAGTTTAGAAAGGCCAGAGTGGTGTTGGGGGCGTTCAGACACCTTGCTCCTAGGTAGGGCAGGACTGTTGTGGACCATCTATAAAGCTGTTTTCTGATAAATTGGGCCTGGTGGAAGGGACAGTGTTTCTGCAAAGAGCCCAGTCGCTAGTACTGCCACCCCTTAAGTAGGTCCCAGGACAGCAGAAGTGACACCAGGAGCTGGTGGGAAGCCTTACTGGTAATACTACAGCTCTAGATGCAGTAACAGTACTGCAGGTCTGCATTGTCTGGTCTTGCTGAGCTTTTCTCTCCCTATTGTGCTCCCATCCAGAGCTGGGACAATGCTACCTGCATGGGCTCCATACCACAGCAGTAATTCTCTTCCTCCAGCCCAGGCTGTCTTCCCTTTCCCCAGAGAAGTGGGGTTATGCTCTGTCAGGTTCAAGGTAGAGTGAAGCAGAAAGGGTCAAGAAATATCATGGACTGGGAACCTTATCTCTTCCAGTCTCATCTTTTCAGTCTCCATCGTGGCATAAAGTCGCCCTGTCTGCTGTACTAGTAGCTTGCTCTCAGCTAGAGACAAGAGAGAAAGAAAATTTTACCTCCTCCACAACTGTCTGAACCATCATTGATTCTTTGGTATTGCTCCCCTGGAACATCCAAATAGTGTCAATCTCTGCATCTCCAGGACAGTCCAAGCAAAAATAACAAAGGTGAGTTAACTCACCCTGTCCCCTTCCACATCTACATACTATGGGTGATGCCTCTTAGAGGAGCCATGATTTTTTTTCAACATTATCAACAAAATTAAAGAAAAAGTTGAATCCATGCCTCCAAGAGTCAACGGATCTTTCTCCATTAACTCCAGTGGGATGTCTACAGACATTACCTCAGAAAACCATCATGCTCCAGGAAAATGCTTAACTGCACGAAGCTCTAAAATGCCCTTCTGAATGTGAGTGAACAAAACTCAGGATTAAATGTTTCCTTGACTCAGACTGTAACCAGCACAATACCGATAATAAAATCGGAGTGAGTCATAGGAACTCCTCAAGACAACAATTATAACATCCATGTTTTCCCTGACTACCTAAGCTTATCTGACTCCACTGCATGAACTGGCCCAAAACAAGACTGGATTCAAGATCCAAGCTCCTCCTGGACATTGACAGCAGACCCTGGCAGGTGATGGAGAGCAAGAGCACTGCCCCAGAACAGATCATCCCAGTGTCATTTCTGCCTTGTCCTCAGCTCAAAGGCTTCTTGTTAAATCTTTTAGGCAGAAACAGGCAGGAGCTTTCATTTATTACCCTTGACATAAAAAGACATGATAGACTAAGGAGAATTTTTTTTTACTTTGTATTTCTGTTCTAGACTTACACAGTGAAATAATATGCAGCCTTTGATCTGGTTCTGCTTGTGTTCTGCATCATCTGTGCAGCTGATTGAAAAATAAAATATAGGATGTGTAAATTTTGAGACATTCAGAGTAACAGACTAGATAGACATTATGATCTGTACTGTACTGTATTTATTGCACAATAAATAACTTACCTGTTTTAATAGACAATCTGTCCACCCAACTCCTTCCATGGCTGCTGTTCAAAACTTAAGGGCTTAAACACTGCCAACGGGGAGAAGAAGCAATGGAAGCAAGCAAGATGCTGGTGCCTGTTCACCAGACAAGAGAATAAAAAGTGGAGGTTGTCATTTTTTTAAAAAATTCTAGCACTGGGTAGACATTAAGCAAGAAGGTTCTTCCCAGAATTTCTCTGCCAGTTCTGAGTGGTCCCAAAAGGAAGTATGATTCCCTATACTGAATAAACACAGGCTAGGCAGAATGGGTGGCCCAAGATCCCACAGAGCTAGAATACCACAGCTTGGTAAGGGATGCTGTAAGGCAATGAAAACCTGGTCTGACTTGCTCATTTGACATACAAGGTGTTGAATTTAATGTGCATTTTCTACTAGTTTTGAAGGATTTGCACCAAAATATAGTGAATGCATTTCTACATGTTATATACTAAAAGGTCCTTAGCCTGTATTGTACAGAAGACCCAAATCTAAACAGATATTGACGAAAAAAATGCTCTGTGCCTGAGTGCCAAACTGAAACAAGCATCACAGAACTTTATCTCTGTAAGCCCGATTTTCTGAAGAGTTTATGCAGACAAACTATCTGCATGTTCACACCTGTACATGTGTATAGATGTGCCCACCCTTCAGAATCACAGAACAGTTGAGCTTGGAAGGCATTTTTGGGGACCTTCTGGTCCGACTCCTGCTCAAAGCAGGGGCAATTAGAAAAGCTTGATCAAGGCTGCATCCAGTCAGGTTTTTAAGAACTCCAGTGATGGAGATTCCACAACCTCTCTGGGCAACCTGCTCCAGTTTCTGACCACTAAACAGTAAAAGAAGTTATTTCTTATGTTAACACAGGATTTCATGTATTTCTGTTTAGGCCCATTGCTTCTCTGGTGGTGTCACTGGGCAACACCACTGAAAAGCATGTGGCCCACCCTTCTCACTGCACCCCCCCGCCCCCCCCTCCACTCAGGTATTTATACATATTGAGAAGGTCCCCTGAAGCCTCCTCTTCTCCAGACTGAACAATCCCAGCATTCAGGTTCTGCTTGTATAGTCCCTAATCATCTTTGTGTCCATTATGTTGGACTCATTCCAGTATATCCATATCTCTCTTGTACCGGGGAGCCCATCACTGAACACAGCCCTCCAGATCTGTCTCAGCACATCTGAGCAGAGAGGAAGGATCACCTCCCTTGACCTGCTGACACTTTACCTAATGCAGCCCAGGAGGCTGTTGGCCACCTTTACCACAAGGGCTCATTGCTGCCTCATATGTCACTCCTCCAATTTTTTTATCATCTGCAGACATGCTGAGGGGGCATTTGGCCCCATTATTCAGGTCACTAATAAAAAGATGAAACTGTACTGGCCCCACTGGCGATCCTCCTGGGTACTTCAGGGTTACTGGCCTCCAGATGGACTTTAGGATGCTGATCACAACCATCTGAGGCCAGCAGTTCAGCCAGTTCCCAACCCACCTCACTGTCCATTTATCTAGTCTGTACTTTGACACTTTGTCTTGAGGATGTTATGGGAGACAATGTCAAGAGCCTTGCTAAAGTCAAGATAAACAACATTCACTGCTCTCCCTTCATCTACTGAGCCACTCATCTCTTTGTAGAAAGCTATAGGGTTGGGCAAGAAAGACTTGACTCTTGTAAATTCATACTGGCTACTCTTAGTCACTTGGGAATATTTACTCAGATTGCTCCTCAGATTCCTCAGTGAGAAGTTAATTTAATTTCCACCAGGCCTCGGGAATTTCCCCCAGTTACCACAACCTTTCAAAGATAACAGAGTGGCCTTGCAATGACATTGGCCAGCTCTCTCAGCATTCATGTGTGCATCCCATCGGGTTCTGTGGACTTGTATATGTCATCTGGCTAAATGTTCCTTAAATTAATCCTCATTCATCAAGGGCAAGTATTCTTTGCTCCAGACTCTCCCACTGGTTTCGGGAACTATGGATTCCTGTAGGCAGATCTTACCAGTAAAAAAGAAGGGAAATATGGCTCTGAGAACTTTGATCTTTTCTGTGTCTTTGTCACCAGTTTCCCTGACCCTTTCTCATCTCATTATCACTGCAACCAAGCCTACCCTTCATCTTCACACTGATGACCAGTTCTTCCTTTTTGGTAAGTGTTAGGTAGAGCACAGCACTTCCTTTTGCTGGCTCCTCCATCACCTGTGTCAGGAAGTGGGTTATCATCAATGCACTCCAGAAAACACCTTGATTGCTTGTGTCCTGCTGTGTTGTCCTTCCAGCAGATAACAGGGTGGTTCAAGAACCAGGACCTGCCAGCATGAGGCTTCTTCCAGTTGTCTGCTGTTTCTTCCTGACCGGGTGATCTGTAGCAGACACCCACCACAGCTGTTTATATTGGTCTGCCCTTTAATCAAGACCCATAAGCTCTCAGCTGGCTCATCACCTCTCCCTAAGCAGTTACATGCAGTCCCACTGCTCTTTCACACGAAGCTCTCACACCCTCATAACTTCCAAATGTTCTAGTTGATTTCAGAGAAATATCTAAAGCATGTGAAGTTCCTACTACAATTTTCCATGGAAACCTGTCTCCATAGATGGTGGGGAGGGATGGATGGCTGGGCACATGACAGGACAGTAGCATGCAGGAGTTACTCAACCATTCTTAGACACTGGAAATCCAGTTATAGGACACAAATAAATGGGGAGCCAAGTAAAGGGGGAAACCAGACCACATTATTTCTACTCTGTACAAAGCAGTTCTGTATTTTCTATAGAAGCATTGTGAGGCTTTGGACCTTCTGCAGTAGAAAAAATTGGAATGTTATTCTCAGAAGAAAGGGACAACTACATCATAGGACATCTCAAGAGAGCTGAAGGAAAAAAAGTGAGATGTTCCTTACACAGCAGGAGTCCAAATCACACAGTCATTATCCAGTCCCTCACTGCCTCTACACTCCACAGGAATGTACTGAGGTACAGACCCTTAAAAATATTGTATAGACTTCAGGATTTTCTACTATCAGAGAAATTAACATTCATTGGTTCATATACTTTGGGACTTCCATTTTTAAGTAGCTCATGGGCACTGGAAGCTCCCACCAATGTCAGTCATTTCTATAGTTTTGGCCCACACAAGCTATTATCACTTATTTGTTCCTTACTGAAGGCCAGTAACACACTCATACCAAGCTGATAAAGAATAATGAAATAAAAAGTCCTGATTTGCTGTTTCAGAGCCCCTTATCGCTCAGATTCACACTGGAGGGAGAGGGAATGGATCCAGTCATTGGACATAGTTACAAACTGTCCTTCAAATCCTGAAGAATTATTCTGATGGTTGATGATGATATGTTTATTAGTTTCCTGATGTAAACAGCTGTATGTTCTGTGAGAAGAAAAATCTGGATGTAAATCAGAGTTCCCACAGCTTGTTTGTGAATACGAACTTCTTGGAGTTGTTCTAAAGCTTATCACAATTTGTCTGCTTTCTAAATAAGCAGGAACGAGGAACAAAAACATTGGTTGTTACCTCAGGCAGGTATCTCCTTCAACAGGACTACTCTAGTGCCAAAGTCCAACCTCAGTTCACAGTTGCTGCAGGCTGTGGAAGAAGCCCTCACTCAGTACCAGTGTCCTGCGGAGCAGGAGCTCACAGCACAGGGAGAGCAGCCCTCACCCCAGAGAACAGTGGCAGAGCTGGCTCCGTGCTAAGGAATTAGAAGCTTCTCTTTTGAAAGGGTTCTTTGTCTACATAAATAACGGGTAGAATTCTTGAAAGTGCAAATCTTATTTCTCAAAAGTGACAGGAAGCCTTGAGCTTGAGTATCCAATGCAGCTGCAGCTCAGTTACCTGATCACAGGGATCTGTAGGATCCAACATACCAAACACTTCTCAAAATCTGAGCCAAGAGCTTAAGTTTCACTAATTACTAATGGAACAGGGACACCGAAGTACTAGTTTTTTAGAGTATTGAGCTGTCCTAACATGGCTTTGTAAAACACCGCAGTAAGATGAAAGTGCCTCTTGTAATTAAACAGTTTTTTTGTGTCTGGTCTTTGATAGTTTTGAAAAATTTCTGTAGGTCCTAGTCTGCCTGTCCAAAAGCCCAACTATTCCTGAGAAAGATCTTCTGTCCATTACACCCTGCAAATCACCTTGATAGCAATACACACAGTGGATAGATGCCTCCATCAGGCCAGAACAGCACTCTGCTAGGAATCTGTATGAAGTAACGTTGCACAGGGGTAGCCCTGCTTCAACGTGCAGTCTCTTCCCTCTCCATTACTATGAAACCAGCATTACACATCATTCTGGGCTGAAATAAGAGTATCAGATGGAACCCGAAAAACACCATCCTAGGCTCTTGTAAACCTGTCTTGTAAATGCAAGTTGGCATCTCAAAGGGCTTTTATATTACCTGCAGGAGGACCACTCTGGGGTCAATATCAGGAGATTTCTGTCACCACAAGTGGTTCTCCTTAGAAGATCTTCTGCAGCTCTCAATCATTTGTAAAGAATTATTGCCACCACAGTCACATGACATCTTAAGCACAGATGTCCTCTCTATTCTTACTGCCAACATTCAGGATGTCTGTTCGTCACTTGTTTCTATAAACGTGGTTTAGAGAAAGGCTTTCTCTGACCTACAAACATTTTAGGTATTAAACTTGCCTCCAGTAGAATATTGCATTTTGTCCTTGGGAGATTTCTTCTGCTGTGAAGCCCCAGATTCATCCAAAAGCAGTGAATAGAAGAACAAAAAAAAATCTGAATTCCTTTTTTTTACAGACAACAGGTGATATTAAAAAAAAAGAAAATAGGAAAACCCCCATGGAGCTCGTTTTCTTGCATCTGCCCACACTGCTTCATGAAAATGACAAGACTGTAGAATTCAAAAGTGATATAAGAAAAAATTTCATCTAAGTTGAATCATCTGCAGTAGACCTGAAGCTGACCCATCATTTCTGAGTGTTTTTTTTCTAAATCAGAGGTGCTATTTTTCTTGTTGCTGTGTCTGCTGGCCAGCAGAAGCTCGGGGCAGCTGCCTGCTGTCCTTCCACAGATCATTCTGCGGGAATGCCTGATGTTAGCATTACTGTAAATGACATCGTGTACCAGTGCAGATGTCAGGTAAGAGTTTCACAGTTATGATAAAAATCAGTACAAAGCCTGTAGCTGGCCAGTGTACCAGGAAACCTCTGCAGACTTATGCAATCCTGTTTGTTCCAGTTATGTCAATCAATATTGCCCTGGCTCAGGAAAAATAAAGCAACTACAAACAATTATTTTCAAATAACAAAACTCCTAAAATGTGGTTGAAGAAACTCTGAACTCTGCTTTATTCCCATATAAAAAAACATTCCACACATAACAAGAATTTGTCAGAATTCCCCTTCCTTCATCTTGCTGCCTTGTAAAATAACCGACGGCTTCCTGAACCACAAAGCACTCTCTTTTGTTTTGCTGTTATTCACTTGGGCAAAATAAAATGCTAAGGCAATAAGAGAATGCAGGTGTGTTTATCCTGGGTCAGGGCAAAAGGAATTTGCACTCTGGCAGGAGTGGAAATACAAGCAAGGGGCTAATGGGTTGTTTCCAGCTGTTGCCTGCTGCAGGGGGAGGTCTCCTAAAGGGGCTTGCTAAAGGAAACCAGCCAAAACTGCACCTTCACCCACACATCCAGTCCCACGTGCCGCCCACTGTGATGGCTTATCTTGGAGGCAATGTGACCATCCTCTTCCTACTGTAGGAAGTCCCAAACTTGAAGAGAGCAGAGGGGTGGGAAGCATCTTAAACACTGTAATTTCCCCCCAAGGAACCATCCCACTTCCCTCGCAGACTGAACTCTTATCATTACAATCAGGGAGTAAGCGCCAGGGAGAGGTTTCAGTGCCTTTCATCCCACCTGTGTCTCCAAACTGAAAGCTTGGAAATAACAGAATCCAGTGCAGAGGTTATAGTGCAGCTCCCTCTTACTGCAGTGCTATTCCAGTGAGGCCAGAAACCTGCCTTGTGCCACAAATGGCAATACCCTTATGGAAGAACACGATGGCTCTGCACAGAGGTGACGGGACAGGTTTTAAGAAGCATTGAACTCACTGCAAAAGTAGATAGATCTTGGGAAGAGACTTTTCAGTTGTTTAAATCCATTTGATTTCCATGGCCATTAGGTCTTAGTCACCTTTCAAAAATCCCACTAAGCACCACTCCTTCAGACCCTGGCATTTAGCTAGCAATGGACAGTGCCTATGAAAATCACCATTTCTGTGTAGGTGGGAAGAGAGCTGATGCAACTACTTTGCTAAGAAGGTACAAGGAGAAATGAAGCTTAAGAAACTGAAGTAAAAAGAATTAAGCTTTTTAACCTACCATGTGGAATTCTACATAAAACATATAAAAATACAGAGAATATAGCAGTCAGTCCAGGCAAATAGCATTTTTTTTTGTTGTACTTTATAGACTCTGCCAAAAATCTCTTGTACAATTTCATCTAACATCCAGCAGAATTAATTTCCAGACCTAGCTCTCTATTTCTTCCATGCACACAGTGTGCTAGTTCTGTAACAAGCTATTACTGCTGCAGGATGATGAGAATATAGATCTTTGGTATGTACATAGTGTCATATTGACCTGGAGTATTGACTACAGACCCACATCCCATTATGCCAAGAGCTGCACAAAGAGTAGAAAGAACTGGAGAGCAACCAGGGAGGGCCAGTGCAAGCGCAGGGAGGGGAACAGAGCACATAGTGCTTTTATGACTGCTTTGCAGTTAGGTAGAGAGTCACCTCTGTCCAGTCATGGGAGGGGAAAAAAGCAGAAGCAGTTCTGAGACCTGCTTCGCATCTGTTCTCCGCAATAGTGCCTACCCGGTGGTAACTGTCCTTCTCTAAAGAGAGCTTTCCCAAAGTAAGCACATTTGCGTAAGTTAGTGTAGGCACACAAACACCTACCGTGCATGCAAATCAGATATCCTCCTTGGCTTTTAAATCTGTGACCAGTTAGAGCATTCATGCTCTGGTTACAAACATAAACCGGTTATCAACATAATCTTACATTACAGACAAAATACTGTGAAGGAATACCTACTTGCCATAGGTAGTAGACAAAGAGTAAAAAGACAGGAGGAAGAGCTCTGTTTCCCAAAGTAAATCCAGCAGTTGGTCTTCAACTACAAATGTGGTCCAATATTTTATTATACCACTTTGCAGCTCATTGCTTGACCTATGTATAGACCATATATAAACTTATTTGAAACTGTCTCAACATAAATGTTGGCATTTCTGACCACATTTTTGACACTTAGTCTCCTCACCAGAAGATATTTTTGCTTGCTAAGGATATTCTTGTGTGTGGATTTGTCAGGAATGTCCACAGAAAGTTTTCTGCTTATATTGAAGACTACTACAAAACCAAAAGCCAGCATCCTGCCAAGGCAAACACCTGAAAAACAGTGTTCTTAGTGTATACATGGGGACACTGAAGACACTCTTCAAGAAAGGGGGAGCTCTGGGCTTGTACCCTCTCAGATTCTATTAGGCTAAAGTGGAGAATCTTCCTCCTCTTCCCCAAATTACACTACTGCCCAGATATATTACACAGATTTGAGTGTATTTGACTCCCTACCAGTAGCTCTGGGAATGAACAGGAGCACTGATCTGGGCTCCAAGGCCACTTAATGCCTCAATTTTCAACCATCACTTGATTTTAAGGTTCACTTAACTTTTGAAGGCACATGAACAATCTGAGTAAAGGCTCAAATTAAGTGTCTCAAGTCAGACTAGGTGGAATTTAAGTCTAGTGTAGCTCTCTATATATTGAATAGGAGCCACTCAAATGCTGATTGCTAAATACTTGTAATAATTTTTCACAAACATCAAGAAGAGAATTGGTAGAAAATGTTTAATCAAAATGTAAGAAAATCCCCCCAAAACAACAAACAAAATGCAGAAAAATGTAATCCACTCGCGAACAACTTACAAGTATAAAGTTACTTGGCAAAAAATTTATCAGGAGCTGTAGCTTGAATTATGCCACAGATGCCTTCAAATGCTTGCTTTTTTTCCCAGCTAGAGCAAAATGCTCCCTGGTCCTTTAAAACCAGAAGACAAGGGGATTCTCTGTGAAGTGAGCTGTAGCACCATGAAAAATCATAGCCCGCAGGGGCAAGCAGAGCAATTCAAAGGTTTGTGTTTATTTTTCTCCTGTCCATCTGCAGGCTGGTGGTCCCAAAGGAACATGCAGCAAGCAGTCACTGAATTGGAGACACTCAAGTTGCCCTCCCCTGAAAACAAGGATGCAGAGGGCTTCTGCCTTCTAGAAAAGGTCCAGGCACATATCCCTGCTTCTCCCATGCCACTGGGAAGACCTGCACAATCATATTTCCCTGTCCTCTTTGTGAGGCAGGAAAGCCCTGAAGAAACCCAAGTCTCAACCTCCTGACTATAGAATACAGATCAAGGAAGTGAGAATGCCTCAGTAGGCATATGCGTGACAGGAGAAGGCATCTTAGAGATAGGGGAGGAGAGGACTGGGACAAAGGCAAGGTGAGTAGGCTGACAGCAGCAAGACTGGGCAGGCCTAGCCACAGCAAGGGTATGAAGTTCAAACAGGGTGATGCACAGCAAGGTGCAGGTTCTGGCTTCTTATACACACTGTATGGTGGCACCAAAGGAGATTAAGGCCTCCTGAGATATAGCAGAGAGAGAAACCAAGTCAGGGACATGGCCCATGAGCAAATACCTTCTAAAGGTTAGTGCTTTGACAAGAAGAGTGTGATCTGGAAACACTGATGGTTGATGGGGAGCAAAGTGGACTCAAAAACTCAAATCAGATTCCATAATTTCCCTGCCTGCACAAGGTCATCTGTGATCAGAAGTATTAACTCAAGCTGTCTAAATTATCACCAACTCTCCAAACATTTCTCTTTCCATTAAAAGAGTTAATTAGTGAAATGCTAAAAGCCCTAAATCCATTAATATAGAGACAAACTTTTCTGGGCGTGCCTTGGACCACAAAAGCTGTTTTGCTCAATAAGACATTAAAAAGAGAGAGAAACCTGCATAACTAACACTGCCCAGGCAATGGTAATGTGGGCATCTCTTTCTGTGCTGACCAGCAGCAGCACAGCCCTGCCAAATGGACATGGCCCAATTCTCCAGCCACCGCATGCTATGCATATGCCACCTTGCAGCATTACACTTTCAGTTCCCAAGCAGCAAAGCCACAGATGAGTCTTTCCCAACTACATACCCCATTCAGCAAGGCATCTGCTGGCCTCTGCTGTTTTTACTCTTTATTTCGTGCATTTTCAGCAGTTTGAGTTAAAATTTACTCAATTGCTTAATCAGGGCCATCAACTGGAATAAATCAAGATTAAGAAATCTGCATTTTGTGTCTTTCTGAACAAAGTGCCTTTAGGTATCTTGAGATAACACGCTCATTTTCAGCTCTGTGTCAGCAACAATTTTGTCTCACCCGCTCCATTTTTATTTATTTTTTTTTAACATGAAATGCATTCAAACAGAACCCAAATCTTTCCAAAGCTAACAAGGAAGGGATTTCTTCCTCTGATTGAAGTGGAGTTAGCAAGGTTGTGATAAAGTGCTGCATGCTGAGACCTGTATGATGCTGGCAATGAACACATCTTAAGATAAGAGGAGTCATTGTAAAACTCTGGCCAAAGGGGCTGGGCCGATCCCTCTACAGCCTGATGTATACCTCATTACTTCAACAGCAGACATACAGCAAGAACAGATTGCTACAAGAGTGTAGACGTAAATCTTGACAGTGTTTTCTTTCTTCTGTAGTTAGTGATGACAGAACAGGTGATTAGGAAAAGCAATTGTCCCAGATTAGATGATTCATAAGTCCTTGCTGATACCGTTGTCTTCAAACCCAAGGTTGTTGAGGATGGTGAGAAGGGGAAGAGGAAGAAAAGGGAGGGCACAAAGAAGTAACGCAGTGTACTTGCAGCAGTCTCTCTGCAATCCTGAGCCAGCCCTACGTGCACACCTGAAGTTTCACATACAAGTGAGCAATATGGGGAGAGGAACAAGAGTAAAACATTTTTAAAAGTACAAAAACAATGCCTACGTGGAAGACAGAAGATGAAGTGCAAGGAATAGACACTGGGTCATGCACTTAAAGCCCATACATAATTTCTCACATTAAGCCATCACTTGCTATACCCTGAAATGAGTAAGCCTGATTAAAGCTCAGAAAAGTCTTTGTCAAAGCACAGAGACCAAGAAAGACATAGGATGACATGTGCTACATCCTCACCTGCCTTAGAATAACTAGAACAAAGCCAGTGCAGCTGTGCCAGTTTGCACCAGCTTAGGCTATGACCTGTTTAAACATTTTTTGGACGGAGTCCAGTGATAGAGTCTAGACATTGTTATTCAGAAATAACTTGATCTTCATCTATTGCTTTTGTATGGAAAGGAAGAGGAAATGTATGTCACAAAGCAACATTTCATGCAGAACAGCAGGGAAGGACAGGATGGTAACCCAATTAAAGGCAGATCAGAAATCTTTCAAAGCCACTTAAAAAGAAACATAAACTAACTCCATCCTCCTGTGACTGAATGAAAAGAGATTGCATGGAGCAAGGAATCAGGTGACCTGCCTTGCAAAATCTTCTTTGCCTGAGAGAACAAAATTCAAAACTCCATTTCATCAGCCATGCCCCTTTGGTCACAGCCACAAACTTTTGCTCTTATCTTCCTCCCTTCCTGATCTGACAGACCTAGCATCCAAGGAAACAAGTCTTGCTACTGTCTGGTATCTCATGTTTGCAGGGAAAAACCTAAGGAGTTTGCACGGTCTTCTGTGTTTAGGGGCTACGTTGAACACGTCTGGGTTTTTTGCCCCTAGTTGCTTACTAGAAAGATTGTCTGAAGCAAAATACCTTCTGTAATTCTAATATTTTATATCTTTCTGGCCTTCATTGCCTCTAGGTATCCTGATCATAAAGTTTTATTTTTAGCTTACTTCTTTTTATGTAGGTTCCACGGAAGAATTTGGCACGCTCCTTCCACATGAATATCTGCACTAAGAGCAGGGAGATGAGGGATTCTTTGAAAGGAACATCTGTGAAGTCTTTGTGCTACAGCTTCCCGAAGGCCCTGACATTTGGTCTCTTCCTTTGCTTCTACATCAGCTTCTTGTTTCTTCATATGCAGCTTTTAAGTATATTTTTAGATAGTTGAACAATTTGAACAGTTTGCCTAGAGCCAGCATTTAAACTTAGACCTATATTAAAAAATATTTAAAAAAAAAAAAAAAAGAAGCTTTAAAGTTAAAATGGTTATTTAGAAGTTTCCAAAAGCTTGATCTCTTGCTGACACTTTTACATTATTTTTGTAGCTGCTGATATTTCAGGTGAAAAATTTGTACATTTTAAAGAAACATACCAACTGTTTAAGGAGAAAGAAAAAGAGGTCACTAAACTCTATCATAACATGGCAGACATTTATTTACCTGTATTTCTCAGGCTGAGATCAATAGGACTGCTTTAGAACAACCCAGACGACAATTTGATGAGGTGATAAAGTCTATGTTTGAGGTCCTTGTACTGCACCTCAAACATCATGCACACATCATGACAAGCACTGGTTCAATAAAACCTCCTCAATTTGCTAGTTCTTTTTAATATTTTTTTTTTTTTTAGATTAAGGTGTCAGGAGTAACCAGTATGCTACATTGCATGCTGTCTGTCCTCCAGTAGCTGGACAAAACCAGCATAAATCTCATATTGGGAACCTTTGTGAGTTGAACAAAAGCACACTGATAGCCCACACACTAGTCTCATCCAACAGGGCACAGTTCTACTTGCAAGTGGGGAATCTCAGCCTTAGAAGATACACGGAGGTGAAAACCAAGTGTTCTCAGCAGCTATCAGAATTGATACAATGGCTGGGTATTCAGGACTGAAAATGTTAAAACACAAACCCTCATCTCACAGGTGTGTCCCATCTCAGATTGCAGGATTCACTGGAAGACAGCAATTGAGTTTGGCACACAGATTAGTTCTCCTTCAAGAGACATCCAGCTATCTCCACCACAGCCTGTCTTCCAGTTCCAGGGAACCCAAACCTCCCAACCTTACTAAGGTATCTGTTAAGAAATTGTGTCCATCAGCCATATGAAGACACTACAGAGAGATGAAGGATGGGGAACTCCAATGGATTTTGTCTAGAAAGCAGTGGTTCCAAGGACCTCACCCATCTCTTGCTGGACAAACCTGTTTAGGTGCCCAGCTGGTCTCTGGATGATCTGACAATACAAACCTCAGCAGCTGAAGACTTGCTTTCTTGCAACTCATGATCAGCAGCAAGGCTGTGCTGGCCCTAGACACTGTGTAACAGGAGTTACACAGGAACTACTGGAAAGCCATGTGTGGCTCAAGGGTCACAAGATTTATTGCAGTCTTAGTCATATCTGCTTACCATTAGGATTGCTGTTGCTATCACAAACCCAGCTGCTCCCTCTCTATTGCTGCTATTGCATTAAGCCTCAGACTACTAGTAGAAAACCAAATAAAACCAAACATGCAGTTTCTTGCTTTCTTCCAACACCATTCCTGGTCTGAGTCATCCACTAGTCACCTCTTGACTTTATACTTGCTGTTTCTGCTGGTGCTTCGTGTCCCTCTCATGCCTCCTGTACAAATGATACCAGCTGCCATGAAAACATCAGGATCTCCAAAGACTGCCACAACTGCAGTTTTGATATTGGGATACTTCCCTTCCCCACACTGTCAGCAGTATAGTTTTTCCTGGGAATTCCTTCACATGTTTCCTGTGATGTTGAATTAGAGAAGACTGAGCAGAAGGAAGACCAGAACACCAGTGGGGTGACTTGACCTTGACAGTCAAGAAAAATAGTATTTAGGTGACTAGGACAGCAGATGGAAGGGGGTTAGATAGAATAGGACTCTATAAAGAAAAGCAGTTGTGATTGGGCTATACTGGAAGGACCATTTACCTCTTTTCAGCTCACCTCCCGGGTTTCTCCACAGTAATATGTTCTTATCTACAGCACGTGTAAAGTAATCCCAAGAAACATAGTCTTCTTGTGACCTCAAAATGGAAATCCAAAACAATTGGTTATCTTTGGTATTTGCTCATCTGGGCTACAGCTCTGCCTCGTTGAAACTTATCTCCAGAAAGGTAAGAAAATTAATTCAATACTATTAAAGACAGTTCTGAGAACCGCAGAAGAGCCAATTAGGAAATTAACATTTGTGACTTTGGCGTAGTGTTACACTGAACCCACTGGAACATGGCTAAAGCCGCACAGTGAAACTGTTACAGCTGATCATTCAGCAGACATCATCCCTATTTTGCACTGCACAAAGCAAGCATCATATGGAAAACACAGTGTGTAATCACGCAATAAAACCCTGTATCATAACACATAGAAAGGGTATAAACTAAGGTAACATGGCAAATGTTAATTCTAACACTTATCTTCAGAGTTACCGCATTCATAACTCAGTTTTCTTCTAATGCAGATTCTTAGATGAAATACTGGTATAGACTAGCAAAGAAGAAACTCAAATCAGACAGCAGGATGTCATTTTTTCCCCTCTGCGGAATGTCATGTTTGGAATGGCCCAGTAGGCAAAGGTGAATACATAATGGTTATTCAGAAAGCAATTAGATTCTGACCTCAGGGAAATGTTTTCTGAATGGATTGAGCTTTAATAGAATAGACCCAATAGTCTTTTTTTTTTTTGTTCCTCCATTTCTTATATAAGGAATCTTTTCCTTAGAGTTAAGATCTGGGTTAATGATGAACACATAATTATACTCCACACAGTTCTTCACTATGAACTCATACGTATAACTTAATAGTTGCAACAGCTGCATTCTAAAATAGATATAAATAAAGTGGCTAAAGATATTTCAAGGTAAATGACTTTATACATGCCCTTAACTACAAGCACAGTTATGCTAGTGAATTTTTAGCCTTTTCTTTTACAGACATGTGGTATCACAGGAGTAGTCAGTGTTTTAGGCTGATACAAGCAACAAAAGCAAGTAGTAGCCCAAGTCAAAATTAAAAGGAATTTATTTGCCTTCAAGCAAATTGTAATGATTTAGAAATCTTGAACCTTCTTGTGTTGTTTCTTTCAGTTCTAACACGAGACATTACACAGTATATAGAGACCTATTAAATACCAGGTATAAGTCTGCTCTGAACAACACAGGGAATCTGAAAGCAAAGGCAAGAGTGCTCAGGTAGGTCATGTATGCCAACACTGCTACAGATCTCACCCGAGGCTAATCAGCAATGGAAAACAATAAGGCTGCTATAAATCAGTGTTTAATAATATGAGAAAATGCAAGTCTTTACAATATCTGTAATCTGTGTACCTCTGTAGTGTCAAACTGTAAATACCTACAATACCTGAATAACCAGCAATAGGCAGGATTACATAGTAACACAGCCCACGCCATACAGATGCTGAAGGAGGGCAGAGAGGAGGGAATAAAACAGGGGTTTTTGTTATGTTTCTCATAAACATACTCATACCAAGGACAGGCTGACAATTTGTCCCACCTAAAAGGTGCAAGACAGTATAGAAGTAGCTTTGCTGCACAGTTATAGAACAAAACATGGTCTTCTAGGTAGTAATGTCTCACCAGAATGTGGTACTTTTTTCTGCCTAAGTTGCTATCACTGTTTTTGCATTGTCCTTGGAAACACTTAGAGGCTCCCCTAAACCACCACACTACTGCACAAGCTCCAGAACCACTGACACCTTACAGACTCATTTTTCTAAGGGGTTTGTCAGTGCTCACTTATTGTAATCCCGTACACCAGGCTTGCTTCATGCAGGTTTCAATATACCAGCTGTTGCTGGTCTTCAGACAGAGTCAGTTTCAAGTCTCTTGAGTTAGTCAGTGAGATCAGGTGTTCTCATAAAAGACTGCAGGGCTGGCTTCATTTCTTGGTGCATCAAAGTCAGTCTTCTGTGTCTGGTAGTGATCAACAGCTGAGGTGTGAGTGAAAATGCCTGAGGTTACATCATCTCTTTTTTTGATACCAAGTATAACATAAGGTGGGTAAATCACTTCTCTTCCTATTTTATTGTATTATTTCCCTTTTTTCTAAGGGGCAAAAAAAAAGTCTTTGTCTCTCAATATATTTTTAGATCTGAGCCACCAGAGTATCTGTAGATCCGTAGTCCAACTCAGTCTTGATGTTTATGATGAATTTAAAGAAAAAAAAATCTTTAATTTGGTAGCAGAATTATAAGAATATTTACTCTGTAGTGAACAGTACCTAGTTATTAAGTAGAAGTGGTTTTCATGTTATCAGTGACATGCAACTAGCGAATGAATTGTAATCATAAAGGTTGTTCATAAGAACCATAAAACACCTGCTTGGACAGACACCAAAGTTAAAATACATGAATGATATCACAAGTCATTAAATGATAAGATCTTGCTCTTATGAAGTGTTTTTCACTGGTATGCTCAGATCATAAAGCACACTTAAATGGAAATCAATACTATGGGAAAACAATTGGAAAGCTGGTAGACAGGGAAGCGGACATACTCTGCCAGCCAACAGGTCAGTGGGAGTGGTGGGAAGAAAATCTGTGTCTCTGTTCCCTGAACAGTTTTCTGATCATCACACTGCTTCAGGCTACTGTTGTGTAATGCTGAGTTTTTTAAGATAGAACTTTATAGAGACAAGTGCAAAAAGACTGAGAGAAAAATATTCCTTGTGGATGATCCTTTCAAATTATTACAACACTGTCACAGAATTTTGTACGTGAAAACCCAACATCCTCCATGTCACCAGCTGAGAATTCCAGGAACACGTGGCAGAACTATGCTTTAAGATGTTCAAGTAATGTGTGAAAGAAAATGTATTCTGTAAATGTTTTTATAGTCGCTCTTCATCATATAACCACCCACAGAATGAATTATCAGGATTATGTTCAGGTATTGCTGAGAAGTGTAAACATTGTCATCCTCTAAACAAGTCATTTGAAAGACATGATGGAAGAATGCGACAAATGTGTTTTCATTTATTTTCTGTCTCTGTGAAATGGGATGTAATGGTTTACTGCCTCTTCCTCCTTTCTTTATAATGGATCATTTAATCAGAAGCTGATAGTCTAGTGAATGAAAGTGTTCAAAAGCCCATAGAAGTGTGTGCAGTCTCCTGCCTTTTGCAGGCAGGACAAAATAAAATCAGCTGCGAAGATGTGAGGGCCACTGATCTGAAACTGGCAACACTGAGCGTCTCGAATGTTTTTGATATATACAATATCTGTGTATTATAGATGTTGAAGTTTACCTCGTTTATGATCTCCCCTCTAAATCTCTTTGAGACCATTGGGCTGGGTCTGTAAAGGGCCCTAAATGCCTGCAGCATGACTGAGGAGGTGTTTAGGTGCTAACTTCAAAACGTGCAAATCTCAAACATTTCACATAGCATTTAAACTTTCACTCATTAATTTTCCCAGTAACTTAAAGCTCTGCTTCTGGGCCTTCTCAGAAACACCAGTCAAGCTCTACAGTCAGGTCAACCCCCTGTGTACGTTGTCTGAAGGTCCTGATACAGTTGCTGTGCTCACTTTATGGGTACCTATAACCTCCTATGACAACTGACACTTCTGTTTGGACAACTGGCTAGAAGAAACTTCCCAAAGCTTATACAACTTGTCTTGTAGTGTTGATGCCCTAACAAAGGGCAATAAGGGGTTGCTAGTGGACATGAAGAAGAAAGGGGCAACTTTTTCCTATCTCCTCAAAAGTGCCTAGGGGTATTCCCACCGAGAATATGGTTGATAAAGAATTGCTGTATGTGGCTTTAAATATATCTTTCTTTTCCTTCCTTCCTTCCTTCCTTCCTTCCTTCCTTCCTTCCTTCCTTCCTTCCTTCCTTCCTTCCTATCAGTCATTTCTTTGTAGAAAGAGTGGAATGATATTTCTATTTGAATTTTTTTTTTCATCTTTCCTAGACACAATAGGGAGTATCAGAAGTTTAAAATAAACCCTCTATAGAGTGTTTCTGAAATGTTCTCTGTGGTCATCCAAGCTTCAAAGAGCTTCTTATTAAACAAAGAGAATAGTAGAAAAAGCAATTCTATGCCATCCATAGGATATAGCTATGCGACAAAATTTTTTTTTATAAAGTGCTTTATCCTGGGTGCAGATCTATCTGCTTTATACAGATACAGACAGATTTTAATAGTGTCTTTTAGACAAGTACAAGAAGCTCCTAAGGCAGTGTCCTCTCTTCATACCTATTCCACCCTCAGTCCTAGTTGTTCTTAGATGCACCAGAAAATGAGTCAACAATGACAAATCATCTTCGCACTGAAGACATGGAAACACCTGCAATAACCAACAAGTCTGTTGTCTCATGATAAGTAAATGCATTAGCTGAGTGGCTACACCATCATCCTTGGTATAAACCTTTAAATCTTGCTTACTGTTCCTGACTTTTTTATCTCTAATTTTCCTGACTTTTACTGTATCTTATTCTCAGATAAATCTGAAATTTAATGGATTCTTTTAGTATACTCTCTTTTCCAAATTCAAAACCAAAGTGCAAGTAGGTTCTTCATAAATTATGAGCCTCCTTTCACCATTTTACAAATGGTAAAATGTTATTTGTATTTATTATAAGAACATATTGTTAAAAGAGTTAGTCTTGAAATCATGGATCATCAACCAGAGGTCACAAATTAGCCACCAAGGGTACTCTGTGGCCTTTATCTTCTTTGATAGTCCTGGGAAATGTTTTATGGTTAATATTAATGCACTTCTTGGGTCAATTCTGAGCTGCAAGTTGTCATTCATCATTAATTTACAAGTCTAAACATGACCTGATATTAATTATTACTTCACAACCGCCAAAAATTTTATAAGCTATAGCGATATTCCTGTTCTTCATCTCTACCTATAACTGACTACAGAATATTTGGTACTCAGTGCTTATTTCTTCTCATACTTTGAACTTGTTGATATTTTTCCTAGTAAGTACAGACTACAATATGAAGTGTACAATTATTATATTAATTCTTTAACCTTCTGTGTGGTATTTGACACCCACAGAGATTTTCCCAGCTCTGGGAATTGTTGAGTCAATGTCGTCTCAGCTACAGACCAGCAACCATAGCTAATGTTTTCAAAGCTGTCAGGAGCTGCACTATTAAATCCATTATTTATACTCTTAGGTAAAAGTGATCTGATTTTTAGAAAAAAAAAAAACAAAAACAAACCCCAGTAATAAATTCCTGAGTGAAATCAATGAAGATTAGTTATTCCCGATTAGCAGATAGAAACAACAGTCTATATATACTTCCAAGTATTTGTGTCTAGTCATACCGCCTTCAGGAAAAAGACTAGTACATTAGAAAAGCAGCTCTTAAATTTGGGATTAATATTTCACAGCAGTGGCCAAAGGGACACCGTAATCCAGGTCATACCAATAAACAAATTGCAACCAGTATCTCAGAGAACAGATGTCTAATAGTTTAGAAATTAATGTGAGTGGATAAAAATACCAAACTGTAACATAGCTTTATTTTTTTTTCTTTATATACTTAAAGAATTTGAGAATATTTTAATACTAGAGCCAAACAATAGCTTTGTAAAGGCTGATAAGTGAAAGAGGGGGAAGACAACTGTGAAGAAGTTTGTCCTTAAAGAATTGCCTGGAGGACATGGTGAAAGAGGTGCAGACACCTTTCTGTCACACAGCTCAAGGTTACTTCCTTCATGGCAGTGACTCCTTGGCCTTTCTGCCACCCTGGCCCTTCTTTCTGTTATTACAGGACATTGAGGGGAAGGCTGCGAGTGCCACTCTGATCTCCCCACCCTGCAAGCACAGAGCTCTCACTCGCTGCTCGTGTTGCAAGGAGAAGGGAGGGGAGGAAAGCACCCTGAAGTCAGGTGGGGTACTGCTTTGGAATTGGGTCTCTGATTTAGCCTACCCTGCCTATTTAAGCTGCCTGGGTTTGTCTCCTTTGCAGCAGTAATGCAGCCTGTCCAGTCTGGCTGACCTCAACTTACAAGCTACAGCTGAGAGTCTCATTATAGCTCATGGTGACATGCTGTACTTTTATATCAAGAGCTGAAATAACAAACTCGGTTCATGCAGGGGACAGAGCTTTGGATTCATCTCTGCTTGAGAGGCCTGGTTATTTATTAATTATATTTAAAGTTTTATAACAGCTTAAAAGGAATGTGAGCCAGAGGCAACACTTCCAGTGAAGCCTCCCTTGTGCAATGCTTGTGTAATTTTCTTGGTTTAGCAATGGTTTGTGCAGCTATGAAAGGCTCCAGTCTGTTCCCTTCTCTGATGCCTCCACTGCTCCTAGTGATTTCTTCATCCCTTGACGGGGAGAGTTCTGACAGGCAGACAGACCCCCAAAAGCACTACTTCATTGTGAAATCCCAGTGCATGGGAGTCCAACAGGCAGACCAATGCAAAATCTTGCCTAATCATTTTATAAGGAAGATCTGTAGATTCCTGCCTTCGGATACCCACTCAGTGAGACTGGAGATAATGCTTTGAAAGCTGCTTCCCTCCTCCTTGAAATCCCACTTGCCATAACAAGGCAATTGTGGTTGGCAGACTGCAGGATCAACTTCTGATTCAGAGCCTGACAAGATTAGAGTATCAAGGGGTGGTGTAAGCGAATGAGTTCAGGTTAGTTAAGAATTTATGTATACCGGCTAGCTGAGTTGGGAAAGGCCTTCATAAATGTATTTATGATTTGCCATGGCGTTGGTGCAAAGCAACCATTTACTTGGTAGTAGGCAGTTCTGAAGTAGAAATTCCCTGGTGTGAGTGGTTTGGAGTACAAAGGACTTTGTAGAGTGGGAACAGGCTGAGCCTGTCTGGGGCATGGATAACTAAGGACTGGACTCTGCCATAGGGCTAGTTGTAAATGTACCTGGTGTTAATCACGTCAGTGTGCCTACTCCGGGTTTCCTCTGGCAGAGTATCCCGAGAGCCTGCCCCACTCCGGGGCAGCTGCTGGCATCTACAGCCACCTGCTGGCTTCTTCCTGCATCCTGAAGGCTTTTGTACTAGATCCTGAAAGGCACAATGAGATTAGGTGTTAATCTTTCATACCACCAATGTCTTTTTTAAACAAACTTCACCTATTTAATTTGAGAGCAAGTTCTTCTGATAATCTCATCTGAGATCATTATTTGCTCTATTTTTATATATTCCCTCTCTTATACAAACCAAGAGTTACTTCCAGACACTTAATCCATATCAGCTAATGAAAACACTGCAGTTTTGCAAAGCAAATTAGTATAATTATGCCCATTTTGCCATGGAGAGTACTGAGAAGTCAGGTGAAGGTTCAAGGTCTCTCAGCAGCTGTAGTGGAATGGACACTTGTTTGACCATTCTCGCTACACAGTTTGATACTGGTTTGTGTTTCTCGAGATGTTTGCTCCAGGGAAGGAGAGGCTGGGAGGTAAGATTTGCTGAACCCTCCTAGGAAGTATATGAGGAATCCCTAAAAATCATTTCACCCTCTGTCCTTCCTTACTGCTGAATTTAGCTTCGGAGGAGAGCAAGCGGGGAAAGTCAGGTCTAAGAACCTGACAAAAATTCACTGTATTGTAGATGAGCTGTGGTTCTATTTTGATTAAATTAATTTGCATATACAATATTAGCTATATCCTAATGTATTTTAAAAGATGTTAATCAGTTAAGAGGTGCTTAGAAAATTATATGCAAACTAAATAAAATAAAGCATAGGGAGTGGTTCCTGAGAGGTTTCTTCGGCTTGCTGTGTGGATAGGATGCCATCCTGCTTCAATGAGGCCTTATCAAGATAAGCCAGTAAGTGACTGCTTTGATTTTAGCAATAAAAGATAATATCAGTGCTTCTCGATTTCTTTTAAATTAACATGCAACTTTCTGTAGTAATGTTACAAGTTTCATAAACAAATCCAGCAAAGGTAACAAATGTTAATTGGGCCTACTAACCTTAATTTAATATGATAACCCACACCTTTTGTTTTTTCCCTTCCTGTGTTGCTTATTGTGCCATAACTTCCCTATTCCTCTGCTCAGTGACTAACCCTTCAGCTGCACCATTGATTTATTTTTTCCTAGGAAAGAAACATCTTCCTGGCCCTTTACATATCCTTTCCCATCTCTGGCCTTTGGTGCTGAGTGAATAAAACTGAAACATCTTGTCCTAGAGCCCTTGCTGTCTGTCTAAGACTGTTACAAAAAAGAAGTGGATGAACAGACTGTGGTGGCAACAAGGAAATAAACAAAGACAGCTGTGACCAGTTTCAGTCTCTTCCTGACGGCTCCCCGTTGCAGACATCCTCCTAGTAATATCACTGAAAGTCTACTTCCTAACCAAGGTTCAAGCCTGCACATCACAACAACCTTGTCCTCTCTGATGTGTCTGGTGCCCTTGACACTACTATTAAATGCTTGTCCTTTGATACTTTGTTGCGCTGGACATAGTGACTTTTTCTCTTTTTCTCTCTGTTGGGGCTTTGTCTCAAGCATCTCTCCCTAGAGCTTTTCCTCCCACCTCAAAGTGTAGTCCCCTCAAAACTTTGTGGTTCTTCTTCCCCTTCACCCTCACTTCTCTCTCCTTGGGTGACATCTTCTGCTGATGTGGATGCAATTATTACCTCTATGCCAACTACCTTTAAAATCCTTATCTACTGCTGATCTTCTGCACATTGGTTTTGCATCTCACTGCTTCCATAATGCTACATCTTGACAGGGAGCTTGCTACCAAGCTTACTGAGATCCAAAATAGGAACTCATTAAAAAAAAACCAAAACAACACCACAGCTTTCCCTTGCTCTCTGGCCAGAAGCCAGTCTGTGTGTCAATTTTAATGTCTTTGATATTTAAATTTAGCTTTCTCTTACTGTGGATACCATTTGGCAGGATATTATTCCCAAAGCTGTTCATCAGGCATCTCTTTGCTATACTCAAACCTTCCCAGGAATCCACTTCTATGAATTAAAAAAAAAAGTAGGAGTGAGTGAACTTTTGGTGCTGTCCTAAATGGCTAAAGGGACAATTTTCTTGTTTTGACTCTTATTTCTCTTCTTTCTGATGTTTGTATGTTTTTCTGCTGTATGTTTTTCTGTTTTCCCCTCTAGTCAATGACTGTCTTCAGTTGTTCATGATGTATCTTCAGGTTGCTTGGAAAATTAATGTGTGTTAGTGCAGTTCTTTCGCAGAATTAAAAAGAATAAAAAAGGTATTTTAGTAACAGGACAGTATTATTATACAACTGCAATGTTGAGATGCAGTATCAGAGGCAGATGTATTATCTGCCTGAGAATGTTGTGCTTCTAGGTCCCAGATTTGACACTAGTTGTGCAAGGTAGTGCTGACTGGACTAAAACTTCTCGCATGTTAAATGTCTTGGCTTAAGAAGAGAAAAAAAAAAAAGTTAGATGACAGCTAGACTCAGATTATTTGGATTCTTTTAGGTGTTGTGGGTTTTTTGTGGTTTTCTTGAGGCTTTTTTTTTAGGAAAAAACAAGATTTCAGAGTTGTGCAAGTATTATCTTCATGTATTTCTTACAATATAAATTCTTCTTCATTGAGATTCCTAATTTCTCTTTTGAGAAAGATTTGAGAGCTGACTACTCTTTGCTTATGAGGGCTTAATTCTGTCATTTTTAAGGTGTTACAGAATGTCAAATTTACACAACTGGGACTCAAGGGATTATATGTAATTTTAGTTGTGTTTGACCAAAATATGGGTGTTACTGGTTCTAATAAATACATTTTTAAAAAGAGGAAATTAGTGACAGTTACTTAGATGTTGCCAAAACCTGAAGGTGTTTATCATGCCTTGATACTAACATTTGTCATTACAGTACCTGGATACTTTGAATTTAGACAGAAACCTCACTGAGATTCAGGGCACCATTTTTTTGTCCCTCCTATTTTACCTGCAGGATTTGATAAAGTGTATATGCTGACATGCAATTCCATACAGCCATGGCTGGAAGAGTCTGCCTTTTTTCTGTAATAGCTTAGAAGGGAGGCATCCACCTAAACCTAATTCTTCTTCTGTTTTTACCCCAGGAGATTGGAAGTGGCTATGTAAGTGCTACAATCACACAGCTATTCAGAAAAGAAGTTCTAAACTCTGTTTTCCATAAAATGCTAAAATACTAATAAGAGTTGGGCACATCCATTTCTTGAATGCTCTAATGACGATACTGTAGTATCATACTCATTTGCTTTCCTTGTCCTGATGAATATTCAGGTATGCCATACAAAGCAGAGCTTCCACAGGGGACCAGAATATCTTGCAGTAGATGGGAAGAGTGATATCAAAGAGGAGGAAGCTCTGGATTTAAACCTTCTCATGAGTAATGGCACCTGGACTGTGGTGTCTCACATCCTGTGTGTCTTATCCAGGCAGCTAGACAATTACGCTGAGCATTTAGGTAAATGGTGAATTCCTGGGTATCCTCTGAAAGGGCTGATGACCTTCATTCTATCTCAAAGGAGTTCTTCCCAAGAGGAGAATTCCACTTCAGTACAGGCAGAATCAGAACCCCAAGTGCAAATGGTAAGAAAACAGGAGGTACAGTAAAGCTCTCGTTGATGAAGTCTTATAACTAGAAAATTAATCTTTTGTGAATGACTGTAAGAAAAAAAAAGTCTCCCTTTTCTCATGTCACCAGCCCTTTTCTGTTCACTAAAGCCTTATTAAGCTGTAGAGAAACCTGCTCCTTTTAGCTCCTTAGAACTACCCAGCAAGAACTTTAGCAGGGGATACTTCAAAATGCAATTTACATTAATTTTATATAGCAGATGTGGCAGATCTAAAAATTACTGGTTCTTTCAGCAACAGCTCAAGAACAGTGTTTAGCTCTGAACTTACCTATGACTTGTTCTGTATTGCATCTTATTCTTACACAGTACTTGTTCACAATATAATCCAAAGTCTGTTAGAGTTCTTCTCATGGTGCTTTAAAAGCTCTGTAGAAATATAAGCAGAAAAGTTTCACTCTGAGAAGACTGCTTCACATTAATTATTGAACACTTATTAATATTCATAAGGGACCCAATTATCCAGGAAAGTCGTAGTGATCTTATTTGCTGATTAGCAAAGAAAACACTGACATCATATTTTTCTTAAGTTCACCTTGTTGACTAAAATTTGTGTCAATGAGCAAGTGCAAGGTTAAGATGATGAGGGTAACTCACTGGTGAGATAAAAACTGCCTAAGTAGAAGCCACAGAAATGAAACTGAGTGGTTTTTTCATCAGGTAAGATTCATGGAGTCATATGTTAATTTAGTTTGGAAGGACCTCTGGAGGTAGATCAGTCTAATTCCCCCATCAAAGCTCAGTCATATTCAAAGTTACATTCCTTAGGGCCTGCAGGTGACACTGCAGTGGTAACAAAACATGAAACAGGAAATGCTTGGAAAAAGGAGGTAGATATAATTATATATAAAAGGCATACTTAAGGGTGATTCTTTGGAGTTTTTTCCAGAGAAAAATATTTTTTGAAGTCATCAGGCTCTCCTGTTTAGCCAGGCAGTGTTAAAAGTAAGTGAGGTAAAAGGCTGAAATTTATCTAAAATGAATGCTTTAATTCTGATCCTAGGGGAAGGTCTTCTAATTTTTGCTAAAATAAGTCTCAGACTTCCTAGAAAAATGACAGTGATCCAGGACAGCCATGAATGCATTAAGTAGCAGCTAGGCCTTATTTAAAAAAATAATTAAATCGTCAGCATCCCAAAAACCTCTGGATCACTGACTGAATCATTGCAGAAGTGGCTCATGGAGGACAACTGCCTCAGATGTCCAGGGATGAGAAGAGAGCTTCACAGCACAAATGTGCAGAGAGAGTGGCCAAGATGTACCAATGTCGTCCTGAGACCCAACGTGTGATAAGCAGCCGCCCTACTTGCACAAACACCACCATGTAATAAAGTGCAGCGCTTTCTGCTCTCACACACACCTTCTGGCACATATTTACACTGCTCTCCATCCCATACATTAAAGCCAGAGAGGATTAGTTTATTCCCACTCCTGTGAAGGGTCACCATCTTGAGATTTTATCCAGGATGCATTCAACCTTGTTACAGCTCTGCCCACTGCTCTTTATCTGACTCAAGGTAAGGGTGAGAATCAAAGGCAAGTGAAGTTCTAGTGGGAGCTGACCTTGTTCAGCAGGGCTCTGCCATCTTCAGACAATATTCAGGTTGTCTCTATACAGCAAGAATAGGCTGGCTCAATGCAAAAAAATGTACTCCATATCTTCCAGTCTAAAAAACTGGAGTTTGGTTTCTACTATTTCCACAGGAAGAATGTTGCCATTTTTGCAGCCAAGACTAGGCTAATTTGACAGCTGAGGGGGAGAATAAAAAAAAAAAAGTTAAAGATTGGATTTTTTCCCTATATCAGCTACAGTTTTTTGAAAATCCCAAAATTAAAAGATTGGGAAACTTACTAATTTATATGAGATTTTGTGCATGCCTAATTTCTCCTTACATTTGCTTCTTATTTTTCTGCCCATTGTTTGCTTTATGCTTTGAAGTATCCATGTCAGCACAGCCTTATTGACTGCGCATGTTTTATTATTCAGGTCTGATGTATTGGTGATTAAATTTTTGGGATCTGCCAGCTATTTTATTGTCTCAAGCTTTAATTTTGCAAAGAAGGATTAAAAAGACTGCCTGTCAGAAAAGCATGTAAAAGTCTGATTAAAACATTCTTTTTCCAGTGGTAGTTTTTGAATTTATGTAAGAGCCATAGACAGAGTTGTCATTTCTGAAATATCTACCAAAGTGTACAATAATTATTTTTGTGATGTGACCTCTTCAACACAAGGTATATCAAAAAACTTCTGTGGGTTCAAAGGGATAATTCTGAATAATATGAATTTGTGTTTATAAAATAACTCTGTTAATCATCTCAAATAGTGTCTTCTCTGTGCTGTTTTGAATTGAAAGCATCAGAAGTTCCAGACTACCACCCTGAGAAGATCAGCTTGAATAGCCCCTCAGTCCAGATCTGTTTACAATTGAACAGAAACATGCACAGCCAGAGCTAAGGAAGATAAATTCAGAAAGGTTTTAGCAGTTGGGGAAAAAAAAAAAAAAAAAAAAAAGAAAAGAAAGGAAGAAAAAGAGGATGGAGTATGGTCTGTAAGCTATGAACATTAACAACAGAAAGGCAGAGGAAAGACTTATGGGTGTAATCTTCAGAAGAGGCTGAAAGATGATCTTTGTGTGTCCAGACCCTGGAGTCACATACCCCAGTTTTATGGGCAATGAAACTTCCTCCCAATGTTTGCTGCTTCTGCCTCTACAGAAACAGGACTTACGCACATTTTTTGCAAATAAACAAGGGTATACTAAAATCATATCTAATTTGTATCAGCAATTTTTATTGAAGTAGAAAAATTCCTCACAAGGCCTTTAAATTTGATGACCCATTTAAGTGAAAAGGGCAACAGTAGCCAATGACATCGCGAATGCAAAACTCTTCAATAGCTCTTGAAATGCTTTGAAGAGTTGACTTTTAGTTAACATTTTGCTCTGTGATGGTCACATAGTCAACTAAAACATCAAATTGCATTTCTGTTTATTCTCAAATACTGAAGAACAATGTGTGTGATTATGCACAATAATACAAGATTGAAAGGAGAATTGCTCAAACTGATCTTCCAAGCAGGAAAATCCAGACACTGCAGACAAAGAAACTGAAAAGGTTTGGGAAAGAAATAAATTAGAATTGGCAGAAAGTCTGAAAATGGACTAGAGATGTCAAATGCGTTTGGTACTGCTACAGCAACGGCAGGACTTTACATAAAAGACAATTCTACAGTGCTAATTGCAAATGTAAAAGAAAATTTTAGGAAAAAATATTTCTGAATTCTTGACATTAATGAATACCTGACACTTGTGAGATACTGAGAGAAATCTTGGACTTTTTTGGAAGGCAAACATGCCTGTGTGTGCATACGGGTATCGTTTATTTTTAGATGGAAAATTTCAAACTGTGTAAAGCTGATGAAATGAAACACCCATTTACTTCAGAAACAAATAACTGATTCAAAGTTTTCATAGATGACAATAAATCAAATTAGAACAGGATTTTCTTGCAGCTGCAGCTTCACCTTTAGGTCTCTGACACATACGCAGTGACAGATTAAATCTGGTTGGCTGAAATTGTTTTGTCTCTGGCTGTCTGCCAAACCTTTAAGGCAGAGCTAATGTCACAGTGTTTTAAATCTAAAATTCAAAACCAAAGTAACCTTAAAGACAACTTGCCTCATTTCAGTAGCCCAAAAATTGTGGCAGTCCAAAAGCTGCATCACTTGCCATTTATTTATCCCACAGCAGGGTGAGGCACATATGTGGGGTGGGATGAATCTGTCATCAATTTTAATCTGCCATCGCATTGTGTTCAAGCATTAACTAGAGTTCTGCTGCTGCCAGAGGAGAGGAAACTTCATCCAAGAAATGTCATTGGACCAGACAATCTTGAGAAAAATTGTTCAGTCTGATCTGTGAGGAAAAACACACTGAAAACATGAGCCAGGGAAGCTGAAGTTTGTGAGTGAGATCAGTTCTGTATAAAGTATTAATTTTTCTTTAAATATTTAGTCCATCACCTGTATTTGGGAACAGGATGTAGAGGAGCCAAGTGATACCCTTATTCATATAGTTAACTCTTTTTCTTTATAGCCCAGTAGAATGAATGTGGCCAAAACCATTCTGACCTTAGTTAATGACTTCTTTCACAGCAGAACTGCCCACTAATTCAGACACTCCCTGCATGGTCTGCTTGTCATTACAATCCCTTGCATGGTTTTGAATGTGAAATCAGGACTTCTCTGGGACCTTCTATTTGACTCTGGATCCAAATAAGACGACTGCCTGCTGGTGTCCCACACAGGGGAACTTAATGGACAGGCCTCACTTGACTCGATTCTAATGACTATGTTTTGTCTTTGCAACTCCCTCAGTAAAGTCCCAGCACTCTTTTCTCAGACCAGAGCTTCCAGGAATATTTGCATTGCTACAGCCCATTAAGTAATTATAGACCAGGATTCCTCAAGTGCAAGAATATGGGCTGTGTTCAGGCTGGACCTGGACCTGTTGGAATGGGTCCAGAGGAGGGCCAGAAAAACATTCAGAGGGCTGATGTCCCTCTCCTATGAGGAAAGCCTAAGAGAGTTGGGCTTGTTCAGCCTGGAGAAGGTTATGGGGAGACCTTATTGAGGTCTTTCGATGATTAAAGTGGTCTTATAAGAAAGATGGGGAAAGGCTTTTTACTAGGGTTGGAGTGACAGTACAAGTGGCAACAGGTTTAAAGTAATAGAGGGTAAATTTAGATGTAAGGAAGAAATTCTTTATGACAAGCATGGGGACACTCTGGGACAGGTTGTCCAGAGAATTTGTGGATGTCACATCACTGGAAGTGTTTAATGTCAGGTTGGATGGGACTTTGATCAAAAGAAGAAAGAATAACCTAGAAAAATGGGACCTCTTCCATTTGACAGTCTATAGCAGTTTCCTTTTACTAACATCTGTTTTCCATCTACTCTCCATTGCTGCAGTCTGGGCTTGGATGTGAAGAGTCATAGAATCGTACAATCATAGAATGGTTTGGGTTGGAAAGGACCTTTAAAAGTCATCTAGTCCAACCCCCCTGCAGTGAGCAGGGACAACTTTAAGTAGGTCAGGTTGCTCAGAGCCCCATCCAACCTGACTTTGAATGTTTTCAGGGATGGGGCATCCCTAGCCTCTCTGGGCAACCTGCTCCAGTGTATAACCACCCTCATTGCAAAAATTTCTTCCTTACATCTAGTATAAATCTACCCTCTTTTAGTTGAAAACTGTCACCCCTTGTCCCATCACAACAGTCTCTGCTAAAAAGATTGTCCCCATCTTTCTTGTGGGTCCCCTTTAGATACTGGAAGGCCACCATGAAGTGTCCATGGAGCCTTCTCTTCTCCAGGCTGAGAGAACAACCCTAACTCTCTCAGCCTGTCTTCACAGGAGAGTCATTCTAGCCCTCTGACTATTATTGTGGCTGTCCTCTGGACCCACTTAAACAGGTCCATGTCTTTCTTGTGCTGGACACAGTCCTTCAGGTAGCACTTAGGTTTTGTATTTTGGATTTTTCCTAATATTTCATTTAATTAGTATTGCCTGGCATTTTATAGATGTTCAGGGGGTATCTCAGGAGCATGAGAACTCATTCCTTCATTAACTGTAATTTCCTCTTGCACTGCTAAACAGCTGGCTTTGAAACCAAGGGAGAAAACAAATTCATAGAATTAACTTCCAGGGGACACAGTCATTTAAGCTGTCACATGTAATACAAACCATCTTGTGTCAACCAGTTACCTCTGTATTTCACCCAATTACTCGTGTTGAACAAAGCATAGCTTGTGGTTGGCTGAAATATGTACAGTGTGACACCTGATTTACAAACATAAAGAGATGGCTCTATCATCTCTCCTGAGTCAGTGCCAGACATTAATCACACTCAGCATCAAACTTTTGGGCCTTACACCTTATTTGAATGACTCCGGATCAGCATGCCACTCAGCTGGCAGCCACTACTGCTTGTTTAAAGAACCCATGGGCACATGGGATTTTTTTAACCTAAAGGTGTTTCTTTGCTACAATTCAGTCACTTGTCAGTCATTTATTTGACAAATTCAAGACAATGACTTTCTTGAATATCCCAGTGAAATGCATTTTCTCCAGTCTAAAAAAATCAGGTGTGATGCTCTTTTGCTCATCTTTTTCTCAATTTTTTTCTGTTGCTTTTTGCCCTTGAAAGCACAAATTCCCACAAGCCATTCTGGTATCATTGTCACCAATCCCATATGCTGCAGTAAAATCATTTTACTTTTCCTATGGACTCTGCTCATACATCCAAAGATCACTACTTTCATACTTCTTTCTCCATCACTGTCATGGATATGCTTATTTAATGATTTTCACAGTTGCTTCTTTCCACAACAGAATCACAGAATGTTAGGGTTGGAAGGGACCTCAACAGATCATCTAGTCCAACCCCCCTGCCAGAGCAAGACCACCTAGAGTAGGTCACACAGGAACATGTCCAGGCAGGTTTAGAAAGTCTCCAGAGAAGGAGACTCCACAACTTCTCTAGGCAGCCTCTTCCAGTGCTCCATCACCTTCACAGTGAAAAAGTTTTTCCTAATGTTTTTGTGGAAATTCCTATCTTCCAGTTTACATCCACTGCCCTTTGTCCTATCACTAAACGTCACTGAAAAGAGTGACACTCACCCTTTATATATTTATAAACATTAATGTGGTCACCCCTCAGTCTTCTCCAAGCTAAAGACACCCATCTCCTTCAACCTTTCCACATAAGGGAGATGTTCCCCTTCCTTGATCATCTCTGTGTCTCTGCGCTGGACTCTTTCAAGCAGTTCCCTGTCCTTCTTGAACTGAGGGGCCCAGAACTGGACACAATATTCCAGATGTGGCTTCACCGGGGCAGAGTAGAGGGGTAGGAGGACCTCTCTTGACCTACTTGCCACCCCCCTTCTAATACACCCCAGGATGCCATTGGCTTTCTTGGCCACAAGGACACTGTGCTGGCTCATGGTCAACCTGCTGTCCACCAGAACCCTCAGGTCCCTTTCCCCTGCACTGCTCTCCAACGTATCAGTCCCCAGCCTGTACTGGCTCTTGGGGTTGTTCTTTCCCAGGTGCAAAACTCTACACCCGCCCTTGTTGAATTTCATAAGATATCTCCCCACCCAGTCATCCAGCCCAGTCTCTCTGAGTGGCAGCACAACCTTCTGTGTGTCAACCACTCCTCCCAGTTTCATGTCATCAGCAAACTTACTGGCGATGCACTCTGTTCCCTCAGCCAGATCACTGATGAATATGTTGAGTAGTACTGGTCACAGTACTGACCCCTGAGGGACTCCACTAGATGCAGGCCTCCAACTAGACTCTGTCCCATTGACCACAACTCTCTGACTTCTTCCCTTCAACCAGTTCACAACCCACCTCACTACTTAGTCATCACATCCACACTTCTTCAGTTTAGCTATGAGGATGCTGTGGGAGATGGTGTCAAATGCTTTACTGAAGTCTAGATAAATCACATCCACTGCTCGGCCACCATCCATCCACCACTAGCCTTTAATGTCCTCATAAAAGGCTATCAGGTTGGTCAAACATGACTTCCCCTTAGCAAAGCCATGCTGACTGCCCCTAATGACCCTCTTATCCTTGATATGCCCAGACACAGCACCAAGGATAAGTTTTTCCATCAGCTTTCCAGGGATGGAGGTGAGGCTGACCAGTCTGCAATTACCCAGGTCCTCCTTCCTGCCCTTTTTGAAGACTGGAGTGACATTTGCTTTCCTCCAGTCCTCAGGCACCTCATCTGTTGCCCATGACTTACCAAAGATGACGGAGAGTGGCCTAGCAATGACATCTGCCAGCTCCCTCAGCACCCGTGGGTGCCTCCCATCAGGATCCATGGATTTGGGGATATTCAAGTGTCCTAACTGATCCCTAACCCAGTCCCTCCTCAACCAGGGCAAACTCTTCCTTTATCCTGGATTCCTCTGGGGCCTCAGGGGAATGGAGCTCCTGAGGACAGTCTCCAGCAGTACAGACAGAGACAAAGAAGGCATTCAGCAGCTCTGCCTTCTTCACATCCTCTGTCTGCAGGGCACCCACCTCGTTCAGCAGTGGGCCTACATTGCTTCTGACGATAGCTTTGCCAGCAATGTATTTGAAGAAGCCCTTTCTGTTGCCATTGACCTCCCTCACAAGGTTTAATTCCAAGGAAGCCTTAGCTTCCCTAGTTTCTTCCCTATATCCCCTGACAACCCACTTATAATCCACCCAAGTGAAGTATGATTTATGTACTCTCTTCTTGTACTTGAGTTTGTCCAGCAGTTCCCTGTTTAACCACGCAGGTCTCCTGACCCTCTTTCTTGATTTCCTACCCGTTGGGATGCACTGACCTTCAGCATGTAGGAAGTGGTCCTTGAATACTGACCAACTATCGTGGGCCCCTTTGTTTTCTAGTACCCTGTCCCATGGGATTTCCCCAGCAATTGCTTGAAAAGGCCAAAGCTGGCCCTGCTGAAGTCCAGAGTTGCGATCCTGCTCGGTGTTTTGTTCCTACCGCACGAGATCCTGAACTCCACCATCTTGTGGTCGCTGCAGCCAAGGTTGCCCTCAACCTTCATCACTTCAACCAGACCCTCGTTATTAGTTAGCACAAGATCCAGCAGCGCTCCTCTCCTTGTCAGCTCACCCACCATTTGCATCAAGAAGTTATCAACGATGCACTGTAGGAACCTCCTGGGCTGTGGATGGCTGGCTGTGTAGTCCTTCCAGCAGGTATCTGGGTAGTGGAAATCCCCCATGAGAACCCTGGCCTGTGACTGAGAGGCTGCTGTCAGCTGCCTATAGAAGGCCTCATCAACTGCCTCATCCTGATCAGGTGGTCTGTAACAGACACCCACCACAGCATCAGCCGTGCTTGCCTGACCCTGCATTCTTACCCACAAACTCTCAACTTGTTCCTCATCTGTCCCTGGACAAAACTCAATACACTCCAGTTAATATCTCACGTAAAGAGCAACTCCACCACCCTGCTTTGTTGGCCTGTCTTTCCTAAAAAGGACATAGCCATCCATGACCTCGTTCCAGTCATGTGAGCTGTCCCACCATGTCTCTGTTACCGCTACCACACCGTAACCCCTTGACTGCATGCAGATTTGTAACTCCTCCTGTTTGTTGCCCATGCTGCGTGAGTTTGTGCAGAGGCACCGAAGCTGGGCTGTCAGCAGCATCACCTTCTTTGTGGAAGACCCCTTAAATCTCTTGAGGTGTTCTATGGATGTTTCCCCATAGTCTCCTGCTACCTCATGGGCCCCAGGTTCATCTGTGTAACAATTCAGGTGTGCTGCTGCACCCCCAGTTTGACACAGAGTAACTGGTTGAAGGCTTTTGGTAGCACCCTGCCCCTCTAACCCTGGTGTGTCAACACACACTTTATGTTGTCCTTCATTTTATATTGACTAAAGTATCAGGAGAGTTCCAGGGACTAATGACCCTAAAAATACATAAAGCATGAGATGAGCCTCAAATACCTGTTACTTTATCAAAGCATTCTTCATCAAGCTGTTAAAATAAAACTCAAAAGCAGAAAAGGCTAGACACAGACTGAGAAGTCCCAATAAACAGAACTGAATGATGAAATTGAAAATAAGTTAAATTCCTTTACTGAAATCACCTCCCATCCAGCTTTCACCTATTTGCACGGCAAAGTAGCATACGCAGGCAGCAGCCTGGCTGTGAATCAGACCCCGATTTAGAGGCAAAATATGGCAGAATATTGTCATGTAATTTAGCAAAACTCCACAAGAGGGCGGTACCAGCCCCAAACAAAGCCTGCTCGGGAAATGTAAAC
>JANHFX010006942.1:0-23420 GCA_027560015.1 Chloroceryle amazona
CCAGGGAGAAGCTGCTCCCGCTGCCGCCCGGGGAAAGAGGGAGGAGGTCACCGCTCGTCTGCTGGAGAGCGGGACCAGCGGGAGAATGGGACGGCAGCGCTGCGGGAAAAATCCGAGGAGCCACCCCTTGCCCGGGCCAGAAGAGCAGGCAGCAGTGGAAGGACGCTGGTGTTCAGTGCTCAAAAGCTTTTCTACGTCTAAAGGAAAACAACAAAAAAGTTTTTCTGAAGAACAAAGCAAAGCAATTTTTAAAAGCAGAAATACACAAGAATAGACAAATGCATATATAAAAATGAAAACACACCTTCCCTCAGCATCTGAGGAACTGGCTTAATAGCCACTCACACAATTAAAATCTGCACCAGTGGCCAAAAGCAAGACTGCAAGGCACTAAGAAAACACCGCAGAGAGGCTGAGGGATGAGGGACATCACGTCCAAATCTTCCATACCCTTTGAGGATACTGGGTCTGAACAGATCTGGCGTTTTCGTTATTTCCTGTTCTCTGCCAGTACTCCTGAATCTCTACAGAATCCCTTCTCGCCTTTGCTGTGACTCATTCAGCTGTCTGAGGAAAGTGCCAACCGTCAGACTGGGGTGAAACCAAAGCTGAGTGATCACCACAGTCAACAAGCTCTCCTACACTCCCTGTTCCAGGGCACAAGCTCCCAGCTTCAATTACAAAAAGCCCAACAGTTTTCCAGTGGGCAGAGTGATCCATTCCTCAAAACTGGAAGGAGCACATGGATCTCACGATCCCAGCAGCTCCCTGCCACTGGGGCACCAGCACATCCTTGGTCATTCCCAGGGCTCCGCAGCGGTGTTCATTCCAAGCTGGACTTTTCCGAGACTCAAGCAATGTAAGAGCACATCTCGCTAAAATGCTTTCCCTGATTAATTTCATGCAATTGCACTGTCAGGCTGCTTGTACGCAGGAAAGAACCACTTCTCAGGAGCCGAGCTCAGACTTTACCCATGTGCTCTCAAGAACCTGGTAGCACCAATCTCTGCAGCATGCATTTTGGCTTGCACAAATTAATTACAGAGCAGGAGGTCATACAAAACCCACTGTATCCCTGATGGCCACACTAATCAGTCACCTTCTAAAGCATCAGGTCCCCTAACGATACATTTTACGTTTACAAATGCCACAAGGAACAGAGGTTTGCTCCAGGCATCTCCTAGAGGCAACTGCCAAGGGGAGGGACCAAAAATCCACCTGAGCCCCACTGTAAAAAGCCTCAGGCTTGCAGATCTGTGCTGAAACCCAAAAAGAGCGCAGGGCAACAGAGGCACAAAGTATCTCTATGCAATTCTGTTCATGGTGTTTCTCCTTTTCATCTCCTCCTCCTTTTGTTGACATGATAGGGGAGACCTTGCTCATGGAAGACCTCTTCACTTGACAACTCTGAAAGAAGGCTGGAGCCAGGTGGGGTCAGTCTCTTTTCCCAAAGAACAAGTGATAGGACAAGAAGAAATTCCCTGAAGTTGCACCAGAGGAGGTTTAGGTTGGACATTCGGAAAAACATCTTCCCCACGAGGGTTGTCAAGGCCTGGCCCAGGCTGCCCAGGGCAGGGGTGCAGTCCCATCCCTGAAGGGTAGTGCTGAGGTACGTTGTTTAGAAGTGACCCGGCAGTGCTGGGTTAACAGTTGGACTTGATGATCTTAACGGTCCCTTCCAACCAAACCCATTGATTCTGTGACAGGCATACACGACAACATCATAAATGTGTAAAGACATAAATGGCAGCACAACTGTCTGTGTTTTCTCAAGGAAAAAAGTACCAAGCCACAGCCCAGTTTATTTTAGATCCCAGAACTGGGATTTCTGCATGGAACAGTGGAGAAGCACACTCAGCTCCCACACTGACCCCAAGGCACAGCCTCTACAGAGCCCAGCCCAAGGGTGCGGGCTGCATGGCTAAGAACTACTGGAGACAAATCCACACCCCCGCTGTTTCAATTCCTTGAAAGATCCAGAGACTGTGAAGGCTCGGTACTGTCTGGTTCCAATTTAAAAATCTATCAAAATCATGCAAGAAATACTGATACTGAAGTATTTCCATATCCTTGCAAGGACAGGTCATGAGATCTCAGGGCCATCAAAAGCAAGCCAAAAATGCATTCCAAACACTAAATGAAATCCAGATTTAGACTCAACACACATATCTAACAGAAAGAGTGCAGTTGTTCAAAAACTGAAAGGCATATAGTCTAATAACAACCATAAATGTTATGTTATATACTTCTTAAACTCTTCATCTGACACTTAAAACAATAGATGGCAACATTTTTATATATATATACACACTTTTTTTTAAAAGTTGATCTTGTATTAATAGACTACTGGAAAATATTTTCATTACCAGCAAGCAGAACAGGAGTTTGATGATCTAATACTTGGAAAAATGGCAGTCAATACAGTAATGTAAAACTTATTGGAGAAAAAAAATAAAAACACCTGACAAGAAAAATACTGTGAAATACAGAAAACAAAACCACAGGCACCGAGAAAAGATCTGAGCTAGACATTGGTACATAGCATGAGAATGGATTACTGCTGACTAATTACAAATGGGTTTTATATGCATCTTTGAGAAAAAAAAGCACAGCACTATTAGTGACTGCTGGAGGGGAGGAGGCAGGAAGAGTTCCTTTGTTTAAAGAGACAGAGCTCCTGGGATGAGGAGGAGCTTGGAGAATGACAGGTCAGGCCACCTTTTGATCCTGGGGATGTGCTATCACAGCTCCCAGCAGAAGTTCTAGATCAGGGTATTTATTAAACATCTAAAGCGTCTGCAGGAACAGCAGCTCTCTGGGAAGGGTGACCCTGCACAGACACTGCTGGCACAGACAGGCACCAGCCAAACCATGCTTTGCTGAAACAAAAGCTGACCAAGATAGTTGAGAGTTAGTACCAGAACTAAACCAGCCTGAACTTGGGCGCTCAGGGAGAGCACCTCAGGTACGATTCAACTCCTGGGACAGACCCCATTGCCATGCCTGGTTCATATGTATATCAACTCCTGAAAAATTAGTGACACTCTCCCTACAGTACAGCCAATGCAAGACGTACACAACCACTGCACGAGGAAGCCAGGGCTGCAGATGTTCACGTCTCAGCAACACCTCCTGGCTTCTCTGCTTGTCAGGCAACAATCTGGTACCATGGATCAGTGCAACAGCCCCAGGCCCACTGAACACACTGTAGAAGTGTGTGAACACAGTTACACAGAAAGACATCTGTATTTCACCAGCAACAAAAGCTGCTAGGTCATTTCTGGGTACATTTTGAGAATTTTCTTTTACCAGCTACCACTGTTTCACAACTTGGTTTAAGATTTATTTATTTTTTTACATATAGTAGGGAAAGGACCTGAAAGCAGAGAAAAAAAAAGGTATTATATCAAATGCAGTTGTGGTCTATAGGGAGATCTGATAGCCTAATTCTACAGGCCATACTCAACCATTAATCTTGTAATTATCATTGAAATTAAGCCTGACATCTGTTCCACGACAAACTAAGAAAACAGAATGCTTCCACTATAACAACAGTTGGTTAGAAACGCCTTGGGCAAGTACCTCCCCACATGCGGGCCAGCGCAGCGACTAGCTGTTGTGACAGGCTGCAGCGCTCACAAGACACTGATACTCAGCATGGAGCAGGGCTCAAACCTCTTCTGTTTAACAATTTCCAAGCGATTTCAGCCTGTAAGAGGAGCTGCAGGGGCATATGTTGTGTTTTGCTTCCATCAGCAATAAAAGCACAAAGCTACCAAGAGACTGTTCTTGTTTCTTGAGGTGCCCGTCTCAGGAGGCAGTTTGCCAGCTGGCACTTGCTGCACATAAAAGAGGAATTTATCAGCATTCTTGCTGTTTTTCACTGCAACCTCATTGTTTTTTCAAACCACAGCAACACAGATACTTCTGTTACAACAGGTAGGAATGTGTGAAGTTACCTCAAGTCTGAAGAGAAGCCCCAGATACACTAAACTCTGCATTGCTGATTAAGCGTGTGCCAAAAGCAAACATTTTCCCCAAAGCTGTCACAAACCACCATTATTTGTCACAGGCTTAATAAGGTATGTCATTGCGTCACACTACATGTCAGTACAATCACAGTGCAAATCTCCTTTTAGCCACACATCTTCTAATAAAATAGGTTATTTTTACACCAAATTACAGCAGCTTTAAGATCCTGTATCAAAATCACCAAAAAAGACACAGCTGCACAAGCAAACCTCTTTTCTTTGAAACTCTGAATCTAAAACTCTTCCTCGCACAAATCTAGATTTGCAGTGCACCTCAAAGCTACGTTACATAAAAACACACCCAAATTCAAAACACCGTAGCATGTAAGATTTAAAAAAAGACACTTTACATTATTTTTTAAAGATAGTTTATTACTTCATTAGACCATGATGTGTTAAATTGCAGTAATTCCAGACAGACAAGTTGATCCAAACAGTAAGTTGATGGAGATGGTTATTTATTACCCGCTTCAAGACAAAGCTTGCCCTCTTCATAATTGTCTGCCCCATCATCCAAGGAAGATGAAAAGAGACAGTGTAATTTCAGCTGGAGCAGGGTCACAACAGCAGCATAATCTTCAAGCAAACAATGAGATACTTTCAGAGCCAAAGAGAAATATGAACACACTAACCCTGTTCTTTCAGAACATTTAACCACAGGTACTTTTTGCTGGCTTTGTTCTCAAGAAGTCGAAGCTTTCACCTTATGGAGGTTCCCATAAGATGAAAACAGACAAGATAGCTGAGCAAAAAAAAAAAAATCAAGGAGTGTCAGGTTAACAAACTAAAAGCACCCACCAACTGTGCGTGCCAACTTTACGGCTCTTACAGTCTGATCTTGGTAATTACCAAGGACGTTAAATTCTCACTGACTAACAATCTCCAGAGGGAGGGCAGTTAGAACATCAGAACAAGCGGGCTTTCTCCTCAGGTTTCCAGACATGCCCTGACCACGGTGCACCGCAGCACAGCCCTGCTGCTGACATCCCCCAGGTGTATCCAGGGACAGGGCAGGGCTGGAGGCACCACCAATGCAAGCGGAACATCAGCCAGGCATCAGATCATTTCAGTCACGAACTCATAAGAGTAGAAGTGCTTGGGGTTCTGCAGGTTTTTCTGTTGTTTTTCATGCAGGTAACATGCTCATTTTTATATTTGAAAGAGAATCTTGCTGAAATTAGTCACAAATCAACTAGACAAGGAACATGGGACACACATTCTTCATCAAAAAGCAAAGCAGAAGAAAACAGATGGTTTATTTTAAAAGCACCTATGTAAATATAGCCTTTAAATATAATTCACTTTAAAATGTCCCATGAATATAAAGCACAGTGATGTAGTTCCATCACCTACCACTGTCTGCACAAACTCACCTTGAAACTGTCAAATTGCTACTGACTGTCTCCTGCTTGGCAATGTTCTCATCCATGGATGCAGGGTCAGAGCTAGCCATCAGCAAGCAGAATATGCACCATCTCAGCATCTTGGATGTGAGGCCCAACACCACGCTTGTGAGGGAATGGGGAAAAAAAAGAAAACAAACCCCAAAATCAAAGCAAAGCAAACCAACCAAAAAAAAAAATTGACTAGATTTTATAGTGAAAATTATTTGGATTTAAAAAGTCCTGCCCTGGACTGTACTGCCAGAGCACTGCAGCAGCATCACCAGGCTGACACTGGTGGGCTGCTTTGTATCAGCTCTTCCCCCTCTCCTGCACCACTGCTTGAAGCCTTCCAAGAAGCTACTGATTTCTTGGCTCTCACTGTTGTCTTAAGACAGGGAGTGAGCCAGACATTTCACTACCACATATGACCAAGACAGCAGTGTTACAAGGAAAAAGCAAAACCAGAAAGAAAACCAAAAAACCACTGAATGCCCCATTCTCATGCATCATTACTGATTTTAAAATAGGTTTGGAGAGACTTTGGCAGGAGGCAGAGATTAAAAAAAATAATCCACTGTGTGGGAACACAACCTTTTGGATTTACCCAGTACACCACAGGGTTAGATAGACTCCATGTAAGACCAGTAATACAGATTAATTCAATAAAGCCAAAATGAGACATTGAACTCAACTTGTTATTTAACTAAACTTTAATTAAACAACTTAGCTTGTTTAACTGAGTAGAGGAGGTATCTTAAACATCACACTTGAGCCTTTCAAAGGTCTCACAGTTCTACAAAGGAAAGCGAAGGAACCAAAAGACAAGAGTGTTTTTTAAAGAGTTGCAAACTCCCAAGAATCAAATTCTATTCAAGTTGAAAACCAAGAAAACCCCTCTGTAGCCATTACACTCCTGTTAAGTTTCAGTCATATCAAAATATCGGTCTTTGCAGCTACATGACCATTTTCTCAGAGAAAAAATTATGCGCAAGTGCCCAAATTGTCACCTGCCCATAATGAAAAGGATTTGTCAGAATGCTGGATTCTGAATGCAAAAGATACATGTAAGTTCTTAGTCTAAAGATGTAACTGAAATATTTGAAGTTTTCATGAATAATTTCAGAACATATAATCTGAAGTATCCTGTTCATATATTAAAACTTAATCCATTTCTTAGTATTTCTGTTTTAATGAGTCTGAGTAACAGGTTAAAACATGCGCAAGTAAAATGATTACAGCCTCTCCATAAAGCAGTCATTAAGTTCAGGATCAGATGGCAACTGTGCTGTAGATTTTATCTAGAAAAGCGGGTAACTAAGGTCACCAACACTGTGGTTGCATAACATTTTGCAAAAGTGGCAGAGCAGCTCTTCACTCAAAACAAAACATCTACCAGAAAATAGATAAACAGAGGTAACGTCTCTTCTTTCTGCAGAAGATAATAGAAAGAAAATTCATATTCTACACATTCAGAATGTATGGCCAGCAGAAATAGGTTTGAAAACGAAGAATGCTTTGTCCTCTGCCAACACCTTATCCAGGAAAAAACTATCAGACTCACACTGACCTGACATTCTGACCTTCAAAGCATATTTCAATTTCAATTCTATTTTTAAATTAATTGCCAGGAAAAGGCATGAGTCACAGCCCTGCTTGGATCCCCCTTGACTGGACACTCACCAAGTGCTGTGTTTATTCTAAAGTTTCCGAAGTTGGAGCTGGCTCCAGCATGACCTCTACAATCGATTTAAAGAACAGAGACCTTATAGTTCAGTTCCCGAAGCCACCCAGGAATACTGGCCTCTGCATCCATCTTTATCTTCCAAATTTGCCAAAGACTTTTGTTGCAAACACCAGAAAACTGTGGTGTACTGTACAGTCCACTGTCTAACAGCACAGAATCACACTTGTTCTGCTTTGTGCTACCGAGAGGCATCTTGTTCATGAGAAGGTTGCAGCTGTTTCCCTCCAGCTGTTAGTCAAATTCACTGATGCTGAAGGTCAGCCACACCTACAGAGCAACCTCGCTATAGCACAGGCGAGAACTCCAGTCTCTGCAGCTGGAACAAAGTCAAGTGCATTCCATGTGGCCAGCACTGGGAGTGTCCCATAACCAGCTACATGGAGAATCTCACCACTCCAACATTTGCAAAAGGCAGAAGCAAGTGAGGGGTGAAAAGCACATCTCTCACATTGTGACGGAGGAAGCCTCTACCCTGTGTGGTACTGTTTCATGCACTCCCCAGATGTGAAGTTTCAGAGCAGCCAAACACCATCCTGCTTGCCAACTGGGTTGCTCACAACAATAGACGAGTTAGATTAAAGACCGTAAAGAGAAGTGGAACCAGAATCTGTGGTTCTGTATCCAGTCAAATTTTGATTTCATATTTATCCTGAGTCATTAGTTTATTGTCCCCGAAGCAAGAGATAGGGTTATTTACCTCACTGGCACTGCCAAACTCGTGCCCCTGCTGCCAACTCACCTATGGAAATCCTTAGTCATTTGATTTGGTCCAGGCTCTTCATTACAAAGAAGCGTTTTAAGACATCAAGAAATAAATCATCTGCCTGGCTACCTTTAATGAAAGCACTGTTACACAGGAAAAAAGGAGATGGAGCATGAAACAATATCCCACAATGGAACAGCCAAGCCAGAAGAGGGATATCTGAAGAACAGAATGAAAGACTGGTGAATTAAGTCAAGAAAAGAAACACCAAACCAATAAAGAAGTATGGAAATGGACCAGGAAGGTATTAATAGCAAAGTTAAAATTGGAATCAAAAGCTGAAGTGACTATTTTTCATGAAAGAACAAACATGCCTTATTACGAGAAAGAGTTAATAACATATTCCCATGTACTAACTTCCCGTGCAACAATCACCAGTTATTTCAGTGGCTCACAGCTGTAGGACCATAAGAAATCACTTCCACATACTGTTGAGGAACTTCAAAAGCAACCAACAAGTCTGAAATCAATCTCTCTTCTCCTAAAAAGTTTTACACAGCAAAATGTTGTAACAACTGCATCAAATATTTTATATTAACAATAGAGAGAAGTTCAGGCTGTTAGCTGCTCTGGGCTACGATTCTTTCGTGGCAGTCCGCCAAAGAAATAAATACATTCAAGACCGATGGCCTCAAGGGGAAAGGTAGGTCACTTTTTAAAAAGCATGGAGATAAATGATTTACAGAACGGAATAGAGTTTAAGATTTCAGCCTATACGGGTGAGGAGGAAGGACTTTCTTATGTCTCACAAAGATTTACTGAACGGACTTGAACACTGACAATGTATCAACAGATGGAGTAAACTAGGAATGATTAAACTGGGATTTGCAAGACTCTCTCCAAAAAGTGAGAAGGGACCCATTACATCGCTACGGACAAAGAGAGTTCCTAAAGCCAACTCGAGGCACACAGCAGGCATTCCAGGGCATTCCAGCCACGCAGGGCAAACTCAGTCAGAGTGGATCGCAGGCAGGCTCTGATGTACAGCAACACCTGCGGAGGGAAAGCCCAGTCAGTCCACTGGTGGGGTGATGAGGAGTTTAAAGGTTGTGAAGGTTTGACGCTGTACAGCATTTGCTGCACATAAAAATGGTTAATTAGCTGCTAAACAGAGAGCAGCACATTCCTATTTTTTTCCTACCAGAACACTCTTGAACAAATGCCCTTGCTTAGCTAGCAAGGTTCAGAGGGAAGACCATCCTTTCACAACGGGAGCCGAGGCCAACTCATTCTCACATACCACACTGACTTGTAACTCACTGAGGGTTTTGAACCACCCTTTCAGCAGCAAGCACCTTCCGCAACACCAAAACCACTTTAAAACATGTCTTACTGGAATATTCAGAGCATTAACTGCATCGCTAATGGCTCTTAAAAGAAAGCTGCTCATTTAAATGCTCACAGACTGTTACAACTGCATTTCATCACTAAAACAATTCTAGATTTAACGGCTGCTCGTCCCCAAACTTAGCAGGAGTGAAGAACAACAGAGGAAGAGAAACAGAGCCTCCTGTGATGCAGGATATCCTCACAGGATAGACACGCATCTGCAAGGTCTCCTCACTGAACAGAAAGAAAACCAGCCACGACTTCAAGGTAATGTATAAAAACCACCCCAGGGAAGGAGCTGTTAGCATCCAGCCTCCACTTATGCTGCAGCCATATCCCAGGAGGGGTCAGCAGCATCCAGCTGTATTGAGACAGCACGTAGATTTTTCACTTTTTATACTTCTGCAGATTCAAGCCCAAGCTGTGTGTTCCCTTTAGCCTCAAAAAGGAATTACATACCTATTCAGCAATGATAGTAATGTCTGTGTTTTAAGTCAAGCATGTGATTAAATGCTCCGTTAGTGAGGATTCTCAGCCAGATGCTGGGCTATCTTATGGTCTCTCTCAACCAGTGCTCTAAACTATTCTAATTTATGAGCCAGTGGTTTCACATCCTGCAGTGCTGTTCATTACCTCTTCATTAAAAAAACAAAACAAACAAACACAAAAATCCCACACCAAAAAACTAAAAAAAAACCCAAAACAACGCAGGTTGGCCAGGATGGTTTTGTTCAGTGGTATCACTCACTTCCCAGTGTGGCTTAGGACGTAAAGCTTCACTTGACTGCACTATTACAGGAGGAAGGAATAAGCTCCGTAAAAGGTAAGAGGGTCTAATTTTGCCACTGCCTACTTTTTTTTTTATTTAGTCATATTGCTTATTCTGTGAATAATTGTTCCGTTTCTGAACCACAGATGTCCCTTTTTCTTTTCCTTTCAGCTCATACACTTGCATACAGCCCTTAGGAAAGCCCATGGCCTTGAGGGAATGATGGGACTCGCAAAAAAGCAATAGTCACATCAGTATTAGTGTGGCCAGTAGGACTAGGGCAGGGATTGTCACCCTGTACTATGCATTGTAGAGGCTGCACCTTGAATACTGGGCTCAGTTTTGGACCCCTCATACCAAAAAGGACATCGAGGGGCTGGAGCACATCCCAAGAAGGGCAATGAAGCTGGGGAAGGTTCTAGAGCACAAGTCTGATGAGCAGAGGTTGAGGGGTGGTTCAGCCTGGAAAAAAGGCTCAGAGGAGACCTCCTTGCTCTTGACAACTCCCTGAAAGGAGGTTGGAGCCAACTGGGGTCAGATTCTTCTCCCAAGGAACAAGCGATAAGGAAAGAGAAAATGGCCTCAAGTTGAACCAGGGAAGGTTTAGGTTGGACCTGAGGAACAATCTCTTCCCCACAAGGGTTGTCAAGGCCCGGCCCAGGCTGCCCAGGGCCATGGTAGAGTCTCCATCCTTGGGGGCATTTCCAAAGCCACAGAGATGTGGTGCTGAGGGACATGGTTTTGTGGTGACCTGGCAGTGCTGGGCTAATGCTTGGACTTGATCTTGAAGGTCTCTCCTAATCAGAACAATTCCATGATTCTATGATTTTCATATAGACATAAAAAGATGAGGCAAAATTTGGAATAACATGTCAGTTGCTAGCCTTAATTATCTGACAATGGAATACATTTGTTACAGTCCAGTGTGTAGCAACTGGCATGTTGCTACACATAAAAAACATTTATATTATTCTGTTTACAGTATTCATTTTCCAGAAGTTGACTACAGGAACAGAGTTCACACACACAGACAAAAATACAATTTCACTAAGAGTGTTCTCACTGAATTTGCTGAGGACAAATCCTCACCAGCAATGAGCATCCTTTCCTTGAAGAGTCAAGGCTCACTTAGACCCTTTCCTACACAGCATTAAAAGAAAATAAACACAGCTACAAAAGAAACCCCAGACTGTATAAAATTTAATTATTTTAAAAATAAATAAATCATTCTGCTAACTACTCATGCAGAGGGTTATTTTTGAAATTGTGCCATTTCCTACAAGGAGTTGATGCATTATGTCTGTCATTTCAGGTTCCAAATGGTTTTGATATCCTAAAGACTTTCATAGATCAGGAATTTATCTGTGTATTCATCCCCCACAATAATACAGTGGGCCCTACTAAAAATATGCTAACACCAAATTGTTGGTGCAAAAAAAACCCACCAGTCTTCTGTCCATGCCCCCACGCATACGCAGCTTCTCCTAAGGTGTACTTCATTTGGTACAAAAAATAAAAGTCATTACCTCATTAGATGACCAAAGCAGGCAACTCTGCCAGCGTTGCATCTCTTACCTGATCACTATTTCACCTTCAGAAGGTCAGGGCTCCATCCTGAAACTTTGCTCATGCTGTTCACATGTCCAAAAGCTTTCTGTCTGTTGGTGTCGGTGTCTGTGTCTACCACAGGGACCAGTATTCTCTGTTTTCAAGAATTTTCCACCGAGCACACCTAAGTAAGTCAACATCTGAGTTCAGATTTCTTTTTACTAGAGCTTACATGGAAATGTAGAAGATCGTATGGTTATTTCACGTCTTTGCTACATGTGAAGTTAATTTTAGGGTATATTTTGTATAAAAGACCTCGAGATTATCCAGAAGGGAATCTCTTCATGAAAACAAAAAAATATCCAGCCAAAAATCAAGGTTAATTTAATTCAAGCAGTGGCTTCAATTCCCTAGCTCTGTTTCTTATAATATAAACCTTTCAAACCAGGGACTTTGGCCTCTTACTAAGTGGGATAAAGAATTCTACTGCCATATGTAGAAACATTCTTTAGCTGGAGTCACCACTTCTGCAGAATATGGCACCATAGAAAGGACATCCAGCCTCCTGAGATCTCAAAAGGGCCCTTTGATGGGATTTGTCTTACCATTTCCAGATCTACCATCAATAGAAAATGCAAAGTGCCAGGAACCTGTCTATGACCTCAGAAAGTTACTATTTCATAGTAGTAGTATTTTCCAAAAGTAGAAAAAAAAACAAAACACCAAAAATACCCCACTTATTTACTGACTCTGGATTCAAATTTTGCCACTTCAAACTAAAATATTTTAAAATAATCAGTATTTAAATGTTCCCCTGCAATAAAAGTAAGCCTGGATGAGTCATATTACACACAACAGTATGTTTTCTGTCTTCTTTCTTAAATTTACACTCTTAACTGCTCCCTGGAAACAATTAGCAGACAATTTAATTCCAATAATTTTTTTTTTTTAAAGTGAGAACACTAAATCGAATGTAGCTGGAGAGACAGCCCCACTGATCACATCATACACAAGAAAAAAAACAAACTACATGCTAATCAGGAAAGATATTTTATTTCCATTTTTTACCTTTCAATTATTTCTATCATTGACATTCACAAATAAAAGTGTTCCCTCAATTTATTTCTATTAAGAAAAACATGAAAAATTAGCAAACCCACTTGATTTGGTGCAAAAAAATATTCTATTTACAACAGCTGCTCCAGATTAATTGTGTCACAGATGAACAGTGGAGAAGTGTCCATTCTTTGATGGCATGATTAATATGTGTTATATAAATGTCCATTTTTCTTTAGTTTAGCTAATTTAATTAAGCAAGGGAGAACAAGTTTTATCTTTGTATCTTCCAGAAAATACCAATAAACAAAGAATCAAATGATAGGTCCTGTTGTTCATAACATTCCCAATTTTAAAGCACTTGGATAGAACCTTCTGCCAAACACCACATATTTCATAAATCTGCACAAGCACGTCCTGAGGGTCTGGACTTTCCTTCCGACTATGACACTTCTGACAATGCTCAGCCATGAGCTGGGCAGTGATCATCTCGATCTCATGAAAAGAATACACAGGTTTTAAGAACGGATCCAATACCTGACGAGCTTCTCCTTTCAAACACACTTTCCCCCACTGAAAGTCTTCGTTGCTATTTTGGGATTTGGAATGTCACACAGATGAGAAAAAAAATTTACTTTTCAGGAAGTCTACCCTGCAGAGGTACCCAGTAAGCATCCTCTGGGGACTTCTAAGGATGAACTTCTAAGTGTAGAAATAATGTATTTTGACAGGACAGTTTCATATCTACTTATAACTCCATGGACTGTCCAGTTCCATAAGTCCCCAATGGAACTAAAATTGTGACTGCAAATCTTTTGAAAGAACCTGAGGGTAATTTGGAAAATAAAGCCAGCGATACATTGAAAATGAGTGGCTTTGGTTCTTAATTCATATGTACAATCAATCCATTCTACTCAGGGTTTCTGAAAATCCAAGCTATAGTATACAGGAAAATTCATTTCAGTATTTACATAGTATAATTCCTTTGCCCTTTTACCATTCAATCTTCCCCCACTAACCAAGTTCCTGTTTTGTTGTAAAATTGGGCATGTAAATTATCAGAACAGATTTCTTAAATGCACTTTAATCTTCTCAAGTAGGCAAAGCAACATCTGCAAAATATTTAGAGAAAAAGGACCATTTATTTACCCACACAAAGTATGCCAAGACTCAGGACGTCTTCCTTATCCATCCCCTTGTCATTTTATATAATTTCTTCATACTGTAAGTTAGAGATTTCTTTGCCCCTAAAAAAAAAAAAGAAAAAGAAAAAGACACAAAACCCAGAAAATATCAACATTTAGGAAGGCTACCTCAGGTATTAGGTTCTTATTCCATTAAGTAAAGAACTTCCCTGGAAGAACAACAGCCTAATCCATCAGGCTGACATACAAATAACCTTCCTGTCACATTTGTAACACAGTAAATAATGACACACAAAAACTTACTTTTAAAACAGTACCAAAGCATACAAAACAGAACAGCTTAATTCTGAAGGCCCAACAGCTTTGCTGTATGGACGATGACCAAGGTAGAGCAAACGCAGAGAATCACGATCAAACTTCCAAATAGTACAGAGGGAAACACTTCTTTACATCCCTGTTCCTGAATTCTAAATACAGAAAAGCTTTAAACCACCTGGTCCTGCTGTGGGCCCTTAAACTGGTGTTTTGCTTTTCAGGCCCTTTCTGATCCACTGCTGGGTGGCACGTCCAGCTACGCAGGACTGTGCTCTGGCCTGGTCATGGCCACAACCAGCAAACTGACAAGACTCTTCTGCAGCAGAACACTCCAGCAGGACTATTTAAAGAATCCCAGGCTGCAAAGGTTAATAAGCTCACCACATCTGTGACATGACTGCTGGACAACAAGCTTCATACTTCCAAATCCTACTTTATCAATTTCATCTGCTCATCAGACTTTAGTTAAGCCTTGATCAATGCTCAGCACCAGACACTGGATTGCTTTGTTGTAGACCAGTTCTACACAGTCAGAGAATCACAGAATCCCAGCATGGTAAAGGTTGGAAGGGACCCTCTGGGGATCATCTTATCCAAACCCCCTGCTCCAGCAGGATCACCCAGAGCAGGTTGCCCAGGACTGCATTGTCCAGGCAGGTTTGGAATCCCTCCAGAGAAGGAGACTTCTCAACCTCTTGGGGCAGCCTGGGCCAGGCTCTGGCACCCTCACAGCAAAGAATTTTCTTCTTATGTTTAGGGGGAAATTCCTGAGTTCCAGTTTGTGTCTGTTGCCCCTTGTCCTGTCACTGAGCACCACTGAAAACAGTCTGGCCCAATTCTCTTGACACCTGCCCTTTAGATACCAATCAGTATTGATAACACCCTCTCTCAGTCTTCTCCAGGCTAAACAGTCCCAGGTATCTCAGCCTTTCCTTAGCACAGAGATGCTCCGGTCCTCCTGTATCATCTCTGTAGCCACCACTGGATTCTCTCTAGTAGTTCCCCATCGCTTTTGAAATGGAGAACCCAAAACTGGACATAGTTCTCCAGATGTACTGGACTGATGTACAGATGTTCTGGCTTGATTCCAGATGTACAGAATTGAGAAGCATCACTCTGATGCCCATTTTGATTAAATGTATTTAAACACTGCACAACAACAGCAGCATTCCAGGACAAACCAATGCAGAGCATCGCTATGCAAAGGCTTGTGAATTAAAAATTGAAACAGGGAACTGTGTTTTTTCATAGGAAATATGCTGATGACTGTTGAGTTCCAAATCTGTTCTGGCTTCAACAAATTGTAAAGTACATTATAACCTCCCTGAATATTTTGTTATTGCCTCATCCTAACTAATGGCAGCTGCCATTTCACAACTGAGAGAACAGAACATCTGCAAGAGAATAAAACTGCTCAACTTGCATAATTGTGACACCTGTGTCCTTAGGGAAAAAAAGATAACACTGAACTGATGATGGGCAAGGAAAACCAGAGTAATAAGGCACATACCCAGGGGAACTGAAAGCAGCAAAATTAATGAGACAGTGACAAATGGTGATGATTTGGCAACACTGGCAACATCAGAAGTGTACCACAGACAACACTGTGAATACCCTGCCACAGCGATGCTGTCTGGACCAATTTTGCTTGTCACTTGCTTATAATAAACCTCTCTGAAGCCAGAATAGCTGTCACACTCCAGCTATGACATCATCCTGTGCAGCCCACAAGGTCTACAACTCTGGCAAAGATTGCTCCATTACACTAGGCCTACAATGAAGGCAGGGACATTTCAGTTTTCAAAGAGGTACAGAAGGCTTCTGGGGTGGTCATCACCTCCAAGCTTTTAGAAGTCTTAGATACAAACAGACTGAGGATGACTCCCCCACACATTGTAAAGTGAATCCTCATAATTAAACACTTTTGGAACTTCTACCAGAGATGAGTCTTCTCTTACAGACATAGAGACGCAGCCTTTTGTTAGGATTAGTCATCTAGTAGTTGGAAACTTAAAACCAAAATAGTTAGTCTTGGCATTTCAGTAAGGTTCTCAGCTCCTAGCCAGTGGAGCTACTTATTTTAACTCCCTCCAGATTTTTTTGATTAAAAAAACCACCCCCAAAACAACAACGAAAAAATAAACCAACATCAAATACAGAGTGATTTTCAGATTACAACACAGTCTAATCACACCCTTACAGAATCAAAAGTGAAAAGGCAAGTTTTTAATACTGCTACAGAAAGCTTTGCCAATTAAGATGCACACATTAAAAAGTATGATACATTATACCTACTACAATCTCTGTTATGGTTATTTACTAGAACACTGTTTACCTGACGAGACTGACTAGAAGTCCACAGAAGCAAGTTTGCCAACAGTCAGACCAGAACTCAAGGAAAGATCTTTTGGAACAAACTAGCAACTTAGACCCTGGTTTAGACATCTAATGCATTAGACTTATTTTTTTGGGGGGAGGGAAAAAAAAATAAAGGTATGATATTTGATTTGATAAAGACCTTAGAAAGTAATCAAATGAAGATAAAATACTTTAAGTGAAAGACACATTCAGTATTAGCAGTGTAGTCACAAGAAGTTGAATTAATAACAATATTTTTGCATGTTCTGTTTCTGAAGGAATGTGACAGATACTAAAAAGCCTACCATAACAGACAGGTTGTATACAATCAATTCTGTACTCCTTGTGTCTCTATATGCAATTTATATAAACTCAGTTTTACCTTTTGTAAGGAATCCTCCCTACATATCTTTCCAACTTACAAAACCATGTGCATCCCATATGTAAGCTAAAACTTTTCTATATTAAGTTTTTGCTAAAAGCAAGCACACTAATGAAGTCACGATGGACTTCTTTTTGTACTTTCTCAAGAAATAAGTAAATAGTCATGTAAATTGTGAAGTGCCTCACATATCTGTATTAAAAATGGTGCACCATATAAGAATTCCAGTTGCAGAACAAGGCCAAACTGAGCTCAGGTACTGCACATAAATGAAAGATAACAGTTCTGACCGCCAAAGTTAAACCCATGTAACTGCAGGGCTTTGAAAATCTCTGCCCAGTCTCCTTGGTGCTATACTTCCAGGACACAGTCCCTTGGCCCCGCAATCAGTCCGCCAGAATTGATGTTGTTGTGCCGTTCCAGTGAAGCCAGTGCACTTCTGGAGAGGCAGTACAGCATGTGGCAGATCAACAAGTACCATGGCTGACCCAGACTCGCAGGGCTGTTGCTCCAGCACAGCAGCCTGTAAGTCAGCTTGTTCTACCCGCCTGCCAACCAGCTCTGCCTCTTGCAGCAGCAAAACATGCAGATTTTTCTCCCTCGTATCTTCCCCCTGCAGGTAGCACTCTGTGGAACTCCACCCGCCGGAGTCTTATGCAATAAGATGCTGACATTTCAGCCTCAGCACATCATGCTACAAAGCAAAATACAGGTTTATACATACAGCTGGTTTCTTAAAGCAGCCCTCAGGGCAATGAGTCACATCTGTAGTAAAAGTTAATGGCTGTAATTATGGCTCAGTCTCAGAATCTGAAGCAGTTGAACCACATGAAAATGTCTTTCTACTTTAGCTATGAATCTATGACTTGGTGGTTCCACCTCCCCTTTAGATTTTTCCACTCTATGACAGAGAACAAAGAGCTAACACACATGGAACCAAGACCACAAAATTTCAGTGTAAACATAAGTTGTATCTGGTTTTACTTAAGGATCCATGTTCATTTCTTTGGAAGTGTCAGTGGTATATTATCACCAAATCACTATCTTACAAGTCCCTCAGTTTCCCAGTAGACACACCTGGGAGCAGTACTCTTCATTTCCTTTCAAAAAGAAAGGCCAATGCATACACTGTTAAAGAGCTCTCCGGTAGAGGTAAACAGCGATATATTGTTAGTGTCTGTTCACAGACACAGGCAAAGTTTTTACACCTATTTAAGCGAAATGCAGTGTAACAACATCTGCTCAGGCAGCTGACAGAGACAGCAGTTGTCACAAATCTACAGAATAGTTTATATGTAAAGCTGTTCCTTAGAGTTAAAAAAAATAATAATTCCTTGAAGACATAGTATACTCATATCCCAATCCTAAGAAAACAAATGTTATTCAGGGCAGCTACAAGCATTTGTTCTAACTTAAAAATATCTGAAACAGTTGCTTCAGCTGATGATTTAATTCACAGTATTTTATTTACAGGAAATTTTCAGGGCTTGCAGCATTCCTATAGTAAGACATAAAGAAGAGATCTAAGCTAAAGAAGTACCAACATCTCCTTCAGAGGAGCTAGATACAAGAGCTTTAGTTAGCTCCCAAAGACTCTGGCTATGTGGGAAAATAAATCAAAGGATGGTGCCATCTCTAATGGGAACCAGAGAGGCAATCTCACCACAGACTCAAAAAAAGACATAGGCACATTTTCAAAGACTAAATAGGGCATTTAACAGCAAACAAAAACATAGACCTTGGGCTCAACTCTGAAACCACACTGGCAGAGAAAGATGAAAAAGTTCTTTTAAATGGGTTGAAGTTATTTTGCTCATGCTCCTTGCCAATAGCATTAATACCCAGCATGCCATCTCAGCAACTATTCCCAATTTAACATTTAATTTAGAAGCATGCTGTACATGGGACTATCAGGCTGCAGACCACTGAGAAGGCATTGCACTTCTTGTTAAGATAAAACAATCAGCTGAGGAAATAATTTTGCATCCCTTGCTATATCAAAAAGAAGGACAGCCATGTAATGAGAACCAATTCTGCAAGCAGACATAGGACAAAAGTATTTTTGTGATTACCAGGATTGACAAGAGAAAATAGTCAGAGTTTATTTGATGGAGCCACTGATTTTATGAATCTCTTTCATATTTCTCTTCTTTTAGCTACTATTCTTAACACATGTGTAGCAGAAGAACAAAGCCATAATTCTATTCCTGAAGTCTCTATTAGCAAGTATGAAAATAGGTCTTAGGGAAACAACGTTAGAAAACATTTGGTTAAAGAATGAGGAAAGAAATACAGCATCCTTAGGGATTACATTTACAAGCTCAATACTTCCCTGTAATACACATTGCTTGCACAAATTAAGCAAATGCATTCAATGTAGGAGCCTTGCTGTGTACAGTACACGCCTCTACAGGTACAAGCTGGTAAGAGCCCCCAGAAATGGTAAAGCAAGACCAAAAGCATTAATGCCTGCCCCTAGTGTCCAATTGTTTCAATTAAGAAATCGGCAGAAAATCTTCATTAGAAGATATATAGCCAGGTTCAACATAAACTCAACTGTAAATGTTTGGAGAGAAATATTTTTTAAAAACTAAGACAAAAAACAAACAAACAAAGAAAACCCAAAACAACAACAAAAACACACACACACAAAAAAAAACAAAACAAACAAACCAAAAACCCAACAAGCAAAACGCTCCTAGGAGGAAATCCTTCTTTACTGTGAGGGTGATGGAGCCATGCGACAGGCTGCCCAGAGAGGTTGTGGCATCTCCTCTGGAGTGATTCTAAACCCACCTGAACAATGCGATCCTGGACCCCTGCTCTGGGTGACCCTGCTGGAGCAGGGGGTTGGATGAGCTGATCCTCAGAGGACCCTTCCAACCCCTGCTATGCTGTGATTCTACTAACTCCTGAAACCATGGAAAGCCATCCATCCTGAATTCCAGGGAAGATCACTGAAGATCATACAAACACCCCACCTGCAAATTACTCACATCAGGCCCCATGGCAGTTAAATTTAATTCCTTCTTTACTGTGCACTACAATTTAAGTTTTTATTACGAAAATACTATTTCTATGATTCTGCCCACCTCCAGAGAGGAAAACCCGTGGTGCTTTGGCAAGGCCCATGCACAGGCTTGTCAGGCAGCCAGGCTATGTCTACACAAGCAAGGAGGCACCGTTCATTTTCCGTGCAGCAGCACGTGTTACAGACACTCCTGATGCCAACAGAAGCAGGGGGACACCCCGTCACCAGCCAGGGTGGACACAAAGTGATGCTCAGGAAGATGAGCTCTGCAGACAAGCTCTGCACTCATTAAACTACATTCAGAGGCTAAGAAATGCCAGAAACAGTCTTTTTCCACACCTACCTCATCTCCCTCAGCACAGAATCTGTGAGTAACCCCAAAAGATCAATCCTGAATTCTGTTGCTAATGGCTTTGGCCAGATTCTAGCAAAAATGCATAAATATGGTTAAAATAAGCCAAATTAAATTATGCTGGAAGTAAGCAAACCAAGCTCTCCCAATCCTCCTTGCTCAAATTTGGCTTGTGTTTGAGGCAAACGATCACAATTGCTTTGCTTTGCCTGAATCAGACTATAAAAAATGATTTTTTAATACTAAAAGCACTAGTAGAAAAAGACATGGTTTTAGATGTGTTACTCCAAGTAACACTAGAAGACAACGAAGGTTTGTTTATAAAGGGGGGGAGGGAAGCCACTATATAAATTAAAAAGCTAGAGGGGAAAAAAAAAAAAGCAGTTCACAAATATGTATTTTGAAGAACACCAAACAGAAAACACAGTAAAAATTACAAGTCCTACTACAAGATGCATTAGGGCCCCCTGCAGATCAATGCAGGCTGGATGCGACTCACTGCATGACATCAAACCACTAACCACTCCCAGAGGTGATTTTCTGTCCAACAGAACAGACAGAAGGAGAGTAGAAATAAGCTGACAAAGCTTAACTGGTTTTATTCATGCTCTTGCAGTCACACACAGAGCTTTGCTCCAGGGCCAGGCAGGCCAAGCAAACTTTCACTATCACCGAATTCAACACAGTAACACTGTCTCTGACCCCTCCCCTCCAATTATTTCACTCCACAAAATCTGCTCTCTGTGGATTTAGAACCAGAGAAGATAAAGGCTGCTATTTCCAAAAGAGGCACTTTAAAATCCAGGAAGTCTGTACGGTGAGTAGGTAATTTTGACAACAAACCCTAGAAAAAAAACTCACCTCTTTGGTTGGAGACCTTACATTAAAAACCAACACCTGCCATATGCCTACCTCATATAGAATCACAAAATCAGTCTGGTTGGAAAAGACCTTTAAGATCACCAAATCCAACCGACCCCACCTGGCTCCAACCTCCTTTCAGGGAGTTGTAGATAGTCAAGTCTCCCCTGAGCCTCCTTTTCTCCAGGCTGAACAACCCCAGGTCCCTCAGCCACCCCTCACAACCCTTGTGCTCTAGACCCCTCACCAGCTTCATTTCCCTTCCCTGGACACATATGAAACAAAACTGCTTTTCCCAGATGTAGTCAGGTCCTTAGTCTCCTCCAGCAACTAAACAAAGTCAGGCAATAGTTTTGTCAGACTTCTTCCAGTTAATAGAACTGGACTATTAACAGAAGCGTATCAAAAGTACAACTGTTCCTGCTTATTTTACTGAGCAGACCACCAATGGTCCTGAACAGTGCAATGTGCGTTACTTCACAAAGAGGTAGGAAGTATAACATTGAACCACCAACTTCAATACTAAAGGGCAAGGGAACAGAAGCTGTAGAAGTCTGGATAAGGATCATTCAATAGGAAAGTATATGGCTGCTTTTAAAATCAGCAATGGCATCATTTGTGTATGTATTTGTACACTTGCTTTTGTGGAAGAATTAGGATAGGTATGGAGGAGTTCAGAAAATTGAGCAACTTCATGCAAGCAGCAAGGGTTTTTCATTTTGCAGGAATTAAGACTTATCTCCTGATCAGAGTTTTAAGTGAATAAAAGTTCAGGTCTTAAGCCTTTCTTTTATATTGGGCTGCAGTGCTTTCAGCTTCTTCAAATGTAAAAATCATGTAAAACGAGATTTATTCCAGAACTCAGAAAACAGGATGAAGCTCCAGCTATGTAACCGGCAGTAACTTTCACTATGTTAGGCAGATGCTGAAAAGCATCCTCATTTTTTTGACAGCTCCACATAAGCAAGTCCTTTTTTTTCCTCCTTCTACACCTTCTCTCATATTGACTTTCTAGTACTGTCTCTAAATTAATTTTTAAGTACTAGAGTTACAGTAATATCCAAAGTTCATCACGTACAGGCTCAGTCTGGAATACACAATGTCTTCAAACACACACACCTGTCTTCTGAGCCTGACAAAAATATGGGATCCTGTCAATGTTCCCTCTCTCAAAACTCATCCTCTCCTTTATTTTATGATGAAATAACCTTACACCAGTACTAGGTACTGAGCATTTAGGAATCCATTCACATGTAGAAGCCAGGGTGAATTATGAAGTAATTTTTACCACTTTTTAGTACATAAAGAGCAGAACTAGTGCACATCAACCAAATCTGGCCCATATATAAAATGAAATTGAACTCAGAAGGGTTTTTTTTTTTGTTCCTTTTGGGTTGATGGTGGGTTTTTGTCTGTTTAAGAGTCATATAGATTCCAATTCCTTTGGGCATTTTACAATTTCTCAGCAGTTCTATAAAACTTTAAATATTATTTTTATTTTCCAGGGGCTTTCAATTAGACACACAAAAAGTTTATTCTTTAAACTCGTGTAACATGACAGTCTGGGGGCCCTATAAGTTTCCCTTTGTGAAAGCAGAAGTCTGATGTTCATAGAAAGCGCACACATTCTTACCAGCTGTGAGTACGGTTTTAGCACTCTGCACTATACTGGAAGGTCTCACAATTCCCGAAATGCCTGCAGATAGAAAAGCACACAGATGTTACCCATCTTAGCAGTTTTGTGGAAACTGTTATATCCTCCAACATACACAAAAAAGTTCAGTATTTTTCCAGTTGTAGCTTGAAAGTAAAACATACGCTTAAGCTGAGAAAGTTTCTTTTCTGCTTTGTCACGCTAATTCAAAGTCTTCTTTAAGCTCCTCTAACTTATTTTATGTATAACACACAGAAAAGAAAAAACCACAATAAAACAAAGAAACAAAACACCAAATGATATTAAAACAGGTAACAGCCAGTAGGAATTGATTAAAGTAATTTATTTGGTGTTCCCATTTACTAAGATCATGAGTCACAAAGTCAGAGCTGTTTGATCTAAGCGCTGGCATATTCACTCTCTAGAGTAGAACAAATTATATTCATTGTTGGCTTCTCTGTGAAATTGGGAATTTGCATGTCCCCGACCCAGCAGAGATGTTGATGTTGTGCAGTATTTCTTTGTCTTCTTTAAATTACCCCTTTGCACCACGGTGCATTCAGTTCTTACTGTCCAGGGTTTCATAGGTATTAATGGAATAGGTTATAAAGCTTAAATTTTTTTCTTGAAAAGTATTAAGTTTTATCTATTCTAACATATATATAAATATATATATAAATATATATAAAAGCATACT